>CM067510.1:7250089-7293343 GCA_034509495.1 Acestrorhynchus altus | reverse complement strand
ATGCTATACCCTCCCCTCTGGTGGTAGCTTCAGAGAGAGAGAATAGCAGAAGAGAGGATAAAAAAGGATGGGAAGAAAAAAAAATAACGCTGGGAGGAAGCTTTGGGGTTCCCTGCAGAAAATTGAAATATTACATAACCATGATGCTTCTTAACTGCTGTTTAAAAATGCAGGGATAGAAACACACACAAGCATAAGTGGACAATATCTAATTAATGCATTCAGTCATTGCTGACAGTGATGTGCACAGGCACACACAACCTTTCTAATCCCTGTAGAGAAGTATTGCCAATAGAAACGAACTCTGTAGAGATAAACATGATCCGACAGACATCATGCCTAATGCCAGGCGTGGGCTAAAGAGGAGTAAAGCCCTCCAACATTGAGCTGTGGAGTGAAACTCTGTTTTGATTGAATGATCGGGCCCCGATCCAATTCTTCTAGGAGTAGTTATTTCAACAAACGCATCCTAAACAAAGCAGGATGCACACATTTTAGGCTGAAATAACGCTTTTATGTAGATGGACATTCAGCAGCGTAACAAACATCCCTGCAGCACAGCAATCTTTGATTCATGACATTTCTCTCTGACTCGCTCTCTTACTCAGATATTCTCAGGCCAGTGAGACCCTAGAATCCAGGGAGGCTCCAGGGGACAAAGTTTCATCGGAAATGGAAACTCTGCATCTCATTTTTCAGTGGGGAGTATTCCCTTGCCCCCTCAGGTGATGGCTTTCTGTAAAGAGCTCCCTGTGCATTCTGGCTATGTTTAAGACATATAAATAAACCACACAACATTCAATTCATCTTGCTGCTGCTGCTCTTTCCAGCCCACTATCAGAGCAAACAGAGGCCTACCAGCCTACTGGACAGAGAATACCACCCTGCTATACTAACAACAGTGCAGCAATTACTGCTTTACTTCACAGGCCCAACATGTCTTTACATTCTTTTCTGGGAGTAATTCTTTGTGATGAGAATAAAGCTGAAGAAATAAAGCGGCATTCTCCAAAGACTTCTAGACATTTCATCTCATGGTGCAGCAAGAAGCATAACTCAGATTTGTTTTCTATTATACAGCATAAAAGGAAAAGCATTCTTACATAAGTCAGTGGTCTCTGCTGGACAGAAAGCTGTAAAAGAGAACTGAACGAAGAACTGTTCGCACAATTCAAATGTAAATTCCTCAGATAAAGCAGTCATTATTATTCTGTTCTGTTTTCCTGTCCATTTGTAATCAGTATCATAAAATATTTATAATTCAATAATTACAGGTCTGAGGTCCATCATCGGTCCCTTAAAATCAAAGATTACAATAATTAAGTCTTCAAGAGGTTTTCCTAGTATTTAAAGATCTACAATATTTGGACAGTGACCCATTTTTCATGATTTGGGACTCGGCATGTCTTTGGATTTGACATTGGAGTTGAAAGGAAACAACCGAGATGCAACTGACCTGTAGAATTTTAAGTTTAATTCAAGGGGTTGAACAAAAGTTTCCAATTAAATGTTTAAGAAATGGAACCATTTTGCTAGAAAGCCTCCTCATTTTGGAGGCTCAAAGGTAATTGAACAAATTAATATAAATTACTTCATTTTTTAATAATACATTTTCATTAATTATTTTTTAATACTTTGCTGGGAATCCTTTGCAGACAATGACTGCCTGAATTCTGGAACCCGTGCACATCACCGAATGCTGGGTGATGTCTAATTCATTTACATTTACGGCATTTAGCTGACGCTCTTAACCAGAGTGACTTACAAGGTTACTTACATTACAGAAGTGGGCCAGAGTAGTGTCCAGAGTCTTGCACAAGGACTCTTAATGGTGTAACACGGCATACTTGCCCAGACTGGGAATGCAAACTCCAGTCTCCCACATGGTAAGGTGGCTCACTGGTGGTGGTATCTGTTGCTCTACATTAATGGTTTGCACCTTGTGGTGTACTCTCTTTAATTGCTCTCATGAAGTCTTCTCTTTATGGTAGACTTAGATACTGATACCCCATCTCCTGTAGAGTGTTACTCACTTGGGTGGATGTTGTGAAAAGGTTTTTCTTCACCATGGAAAGGTTTCTGCCATCACCAACCCGTTATCTTCCATGGACGTCCACGGACTGTATTAGTTCCCGAGCTGTTGATTGTGCCACTCCAAACATTTCTGCTATCTCTCTGATGCATTTATTTTTTCAGCCTAATGATGGAATAGCTAATGTAGCCTGTGCAGCTTTAGAGATAATTGTCAAAGTACTTTTGGGCCCTTGAAATGAGGAGGCTTTGTCGAAAAATGCTTGCAATTCCTAAATGTTTGAAAAAAGCATTTTAATTCAACCCCTTATTAAACCTGAAAGTGTACACTTCAATTGCATCTCAGTTGTTTCATTTCTATTCCAGTGTGGTGGCAAGTAGAGCCTAAATCATGAAGATTGTGTCACTGTCCAAATATTTATGGGTCTAACATGCATTTAACTAGGAAAAGAACAAATTATGTATTTAGAACCATTGGGTTGCCATAGTTCTTTACAGAATGTTTGTAGAATCTTTACTAAAGAAACTCTGGAGAACCCCTTCCTTCAGGTCTGTAGGCCAATGGTTCTCAACCTTGGTCCTGGAGTACCACTGCTCTGGTTGTTTTAGAGGTTCCCCTAATTCCAGCACATCTACTCCAATGATTAAACTTAAGTGACAAGCCCTTTATGAGGGCGGGGCAGCTAATAAAGCTCTGAAATGACCACAAACTATGGGAACACTACACAAATAGACTAAAGAAAACATGGGTACATGGAGTAAGTTCTTCCAGACAGGTGTGCTGCCAGACAGTCCTCCAGACAGTCCTACCACCATTTGTGACACATGTGGGATCAAGACAGAAGTGACGCCCTGAAGGGGAAGGTGTGGCAAGAGCTTTATGCTGTGTTTGAACTGAAGGCAAATTACATTTCTCACATCTGATCTATTGAGATACCTGTTATTTGATCAGAATGGATGTTCATGTCTGGGCGTCACAAAAATATCTAAGTGGGTTGCTGTGGTAACAAGGTAGCCATCAGTAACTTAGAAGTGACACTGGCTACAATAGTTGATACTCCACTTGGATTCCCTCACGTCCATCACTCTGGATTTGACATGGTCTTTGTTTAGTACATTGCACTTTACTCTCTTTACACCTCTGAAGGCGGTTCAGATTTCAGGGGTTTTTTTTGTTTGTTTGTTTGTTTTTTACCATCCAAACAACAACAATTAAATAACAATAAATCAATATACAATCAAGATATAAAGAGTACATCCACTCCCAGTGTTAGAAGCTATCCCACCCACAGCATGACGAGACAGAGCTTACTGCAGTACATGCAGGGTAGAAAGAAGCCAGTCAGAGGCTTCTCTGCTTCCTATGCTACTACAGCTGTCAACAAAAGCATCGGAAAACATTGAAAAATCACTGACACTACATAGCAGAGGTGAAAAATACTAAAAAGGCATAATTACAGAACTGTGATAGAATTTAGATTTTATATATATAAAATACTATATAATTTATTTAATTTATTTAATTTATATAATAAATACTATATAATTGTATGACTGTGGAGCACCAAGTTGTCTTTATCACGTTATGTTATGTGGCATAGTATTGCATGGAGGGAGGAAATACTTCTACAAAATACCAGAAAATACTGGATGCAAAAGTCAAACCTAAAAGGCCAGATCAAAAAAGAGGATGGTTTCTACAACACGACACTGATCTTTAAAACATATATAAAACCCCACCGTTTTTCCAACTGAAACTACACAAGGTACACAAACTGAAAGCAAGGCCCTCGCAGTCCCCCAACCTAAACACATCATAGTATGTTATGTAGACATTCCAAGAATATCTCAAATAAGATGAGCTGAGAATATCCCAGTGTTAGATGCCTTCTGCAAAGAGTGGGAGAAGCTTCCATCTACAAAAACTAAAAACACTTTAAGCTGGTTATAAAAGATGTTTGTAAGCTTTGATTTGAGGCTGGGAGAAAAAAAAAAGGCTGGAGGGAGTGACTTCGGCATGGCAGCCAGAACAGAGGCTTTGCTAATTGGCAAGTGGAGACACCTGTGAACTCTGCAGTCAGGAGTTTATAAGCCAACCACTCATTCAGCACAATGCAGCAGCACTGGTACGGAGCTACTGAGAGCTTAGCTCAGAGCTAAAGTGTCTGGTGGGAGGAAACGTGTCAGATTTATCCTTTCAGTGTACTCAGAATTCACATGGCTGTTGGTGCTGATACATGTGTCCGACACAGTCTGCGAACTGGCTCATCACACTCTCATATCAGGTGTACACCAAAAGCATCCATGTGTGACAGAGCCACTGAAAGTTTCAGCTGGAAGGCTGGAAGATGTTTGTGCGGAGCTAACAGAGAAGATTTCATGTACACGATAAATAGCAGATCCATAAATGTCCAACATTATGCGGATCAGATTGATAAATAAAACATTTGTAAGAATTATATTCTTACGGTGATTTATAAAAAGCTAGAGTCGCCTACAAAAAGTAATTTCCTTTAAAATATTTGTACAGTAGAGTAATGGTTTGTACTGAACTTTAGATTCTATATTGCATTCAGTTTGACTCCCATAACGAGGGAAAAAAAGGTCCAATACTTATTATAACATTATTAAAAGCATGTTTATATATATATATATATATATATATATATATATATATATATATATATATATATATATATATATAAACATGCTTTTAATAATGTTATAATAAGTATTGGACCTTTTTTTCCCTCGTTATGGGAGTCAAACTGAATGCAATATAGAATCTAAAGTTCAGTACAAACCATTACTCTACTGTACAAATATTTTAAAGGAAATTACTTTTTGTAGGCGACTCTAGCTTTTTATAAATCACCGTAAGAATATAATTCTTACAAATGTTTTATTTATCAATCTGATCCGCATAATGTTGGACATTTATGGATCTGCTATTTATCGTGTACATGAAATCTTCTCTGTTAGCTCCGCACAAACATCTTCCAGCCTTCCAGCTGAAACTTTCAGTGGCTCTGTCACACATGGATGCTTTTGGTGTACACCTGATATGAGAGTGTGATGAGCCAGTTCGCAGACTGTGTCGGACACATGTATCAGCACCAACAGCCATGTGAATTCTGAGTACACTGAAAGGATAAATCTGACACGTTTCCTCCCACCAGACACTTTAGCTCTGAGCTAAGCTCTCAGTAGCTCCGTACCAGTGCTGCTGCATTGTGCTGAATGAGTGGTTGGCTTATAAACTCCTGACTGCAGAGTTCACAGGTGTCTCCACTTGCCAATTAGCAAAGCCTCTGTTCTGGCTGCCATGCCGAAGTCACTCCCTCCAGCCTTTTTTTTTTCTCCCAGCCTCAAATCAAAGCTTACAAACATCTTTTATAACCAGCTTAAAGTGTTTTTAGTTTTTGTAGATGGAAGCTTCTCCCACTCTTTGCAGAAGGCATCTAACACTGGGATATTCTCAGCTCATCTTATTTGAGATATTCTTGGAATGTCTACATAACATACTATGATGTGTTTAGGTTGGGGGACTGCGAGGGCCTTGCTTTCAGTTTGTGTACCTTGTGTAGTTTCAGTTGGAAAAACGGTGGGGTTTTATATATGTTTTAAAGATCAGTGTCGTGTTGTAGAAACCATCCTCTTTTTTGATCTGGCCTTTTAGGTTTGACTTTTGCATCCAGTATTTTCTGGTATTTTGTAGAAGTATTTCCTCCCTCCATGCAATACTATGCCACATAACATAACGTGATAAAGACAACTTGGTGCTCCACAGTCATACAATTATATAGTATTTATTATATAAATTAAATAAATTAAATAAATTATATAGTATTTTATATATATAAAATCTAAATTCTATCACAGTTCTGTAATTATGCCTTTTTAGTATTTTTCACCTCTGCTATGTAGTGTCAGTGATTTTTCAATGTTTTCCGATGCTTTTGTTGACAGCTGTAGTAGCATAGGAAGCAGAGAAGCCTCTGACTGGCTTCTTTCTACCCTGCATGTACTGCAGTAAGCTCTGTCTCGTCATGCTGTGGGTGGGATAGCTTCTAACACTGGGAGTGGATGTACTCTTTATATCTTGATTGTATATTGATTTATTGTTATTTAATTGTTGTTGTTTGGATGGTAAAAAACAAACAAACA
The DNA here is from genome assembly GCA_034509495.1 of Acestrorhynchus altus. Classification (NCBI taxonomy): domain Eukaryota; kingdom Metazoa; phylum Chordata; class Actinopteri; order Characiformes; family Acestrorhynchidae; genus Acestrorhynchus; species Acestrorhynchus altus. Next base: position 7,287,145 of record CM067510.1, on the reverse strand, counting down.
AACAAAAAAAACCCCTGAAATCTGAACCGCCTTCAGAGGTGTAAAGAGAGTAAAGTGCAATGTACTAAACAAAGACCATGTCAAATCCAGAGTGATGGACGTGAGGGAATCCAAGTGGAGTATCAACTATTGTAGCCAGTGTCACTTCTAAGTTACTGATGGCTACCTTGTTACCACAGCAACCCACTTAGATATTTTTGTGACGCCCAGACATGAACATCCATTCTGATCAAATAACAGGTATCTCAATAGATCAGATGTGAGAAATGTAATTTGCCTTCAGTTCAAACACAGCATAAAGCTCTTGCCACACCTTCCCCTTCAGGGCGTCACTTCTGTCTTGATCCCACATGTGTCACAAATGGTGGTAGGACTGTCTGGAGGACTGTCTGGCAGCACACCTGTCTGGAAGAACTTACTCCATGTACCCATGTTTTCTTTAGTCTATTTGTGTAGTGTTCCCATAGTTTGTGGTCATTTCAGAGCTTTATTAGCTGCCCCGCCCTCATAAAGGGCTTGTCACTTAAGTTTAATCATTGGAGTAGATGTGCTGGAATTAGGGGAACCTCTAAAACAACCAGAGCAGTGGTACTCCAGGACCAAGGTTGAGAACCATTGGCCTACAGACCTGAAGGAAGGGGTTCTCCAGAGTTTCTTTAGTAAAGATTCTACAAACATTCTGTAAAGAACTATGGCAACCCAATGGTTCTAAATACATAATTTGTTCTTTTCCTAGTTAAATGCATGTTAGACCCATAAATATTTGGACAGTGACACAATCTTCATGATTTAGGCTCTACTTGCCACCACACTGGAATAGAAATGAAACAACTGAGATGCAATTGAAGTGTACACTTTCAGGTTTAATAAGGGGTTGAATTAAAATGCTTTTTTCAAACATTTAGGAATTGCAAGCATTTTTCGACAAAGCCTCCTCATTTCAAGGGCCCAAAAGTACTTTGACAATTATCTCTAAAGCTGCACAGGCTACATTAGCTATTCCATCATTAGGCTGAAAAAATAAATGCATCAGAGAGATAGCAGAAATGTTTGGAGTGGCACAATCAACAGCTCGGGAACTAATACAGTCCGTGGACGTCCATGGAAGATAACGGGTTGGTGATGGCAGAAACCTTTCCATGGTGAAGAAAAACCTTTTCACAACATCCACCCAAGTGAGTAACACTCTACAGGAGATGGGGTATCAGTATCTAAGTCTACCATAAAGAGAAGACTTCATGAGAGCAATTAAAGAGAGTACACCACAAGGTGCAAACCATTAATGTAGAGCAACAGATACCACCACCAGTGAGCCACCTTACCATGTGGGAGACTGGAGTTTGCATTCCCAGTCTGGGCAAGTATGCCGTGTTACACCATTAAGAGTCCTTGTGCAAGACTCTGGACACTACTCTGGCCCACTTCTGTAATGTAAGTAACCTTGTAAGTCACTCTGGTTAAGAGCGTCAGCTAAATGCCGTAAATGTAAATGAATTAGACATCACCCAGCATTCGGTGATGTGCACGGGTTCCAGAATTCAGGCAGTCATTGTCTGCAAAGGATTCCCAGCAAAGTATTAAAAAATAATTAATGAAAATGTATTATTAAAAAATGAAGTAATTTATATTAATTTGTTCAATTACCTTTGAGCCTCCAAAATGAGGAGGCTTTCTAGCAAAATGGTTCCATTTCTTAAACATTTAATTGGAAACTTTTGTTCAACCCCTTGAATTAAACTTAAAATTCTACAGGTCAGTTGCATCTCGGTTGTTTCCTTTCAACTCCAATGTCAAATCCAAAGACATGCCGAGTCCCAAATCATGAAAAATGGGTCACTGTCCAAATATTGTAGATCTTTAAATACTAGGAAAACCTCTTGAAGACTTAATTATTGTAATCTTTGATTTTAAGGGACCGATGATGGACCTCAGACCTGTAATTATTGAATTATAAATATTTTATGATACTGATTACAAATGGACAGGAAAACAGAACAGAATAATAATGACTGCTTTATCTGAGGAATTTACATTTGAATTGTGCGAACAGTTCTTCGTTCAGTTCTCTTTTACAGCTTTCTGTCCAGCAGAGACCACTGACTTATGTAAGAATGCTTTTCCTTTTATGCTGTATAATAGAAAACAAATCTGAGTTATGCTTCTTGCTGCACCATGAGATGAAATGTCTAGAAGTCTTTGGAGAATGCCGCTTTATTTCTTCAGCTTTATTCTCATCACAAAGAATTACTCCCAGAAAAGAATGTAAAGACATGTTGGGCCTGTGAAGTAAAGCAGTAATTGCTGCACTGTTGTTAGTATAGCAGGGTGGTATTCTCTGTCCAGTAGGCTGGTAGGCCTCTGTTTGCTCTGATAGTGGGCTGGAAAGAGCAGCAGCAGCAAGATGAATTGAATGTTGTGTGGTTTATTTATATGTCTTAAACATAGCCAGAATGCACAGGGAGCTCTTTACAGAAAGCCATCACCTGAGGGGGCAAGGGAATACTCCCCACTGAAAAATGAGATGCAGAGTTTCCATTTCCGATGAAACTTTGTCCCCTGGAGCCTCCCTGGATTCTAGGGTCTCACTGGCCTGAGAATATCTGAGTAAGAGAGCGAGTCAGAGAGAAATGTCATGAATCAAAGATTGCTGTGCTGCAGGGATGTTTGTTACGCTGCTGAATGTCCATCTACATAAAAGCGTTATTTCAGCCTAAAATGTGTGCATCCTGCTTTGTTTAGGATGCGTTTGTTGAAATAACTACTCCTAGAAGAATTGGATCGGGGCCCGATCATTCAATCAAAACAGAGTTTCACTCCACAGCTCAATGTTGGAGGGCTTTACTCCTCTTTAGCCCACGCCTGGCATTAGGCATGATGTCTGTCGGATCATGTTTATCTCTACAGAGTTCGTTTCTATTGGCAATACTTCTCTACAGGGATTAGAAAGGTTGTGTGTGCCTGTGCACATCACTGTCAGCAATGACTGAATGCATTAATTAGATATTGTCCACTTATGCTTGTGTGTGTTTCTATCCCTGCATTTTTAAACAGCAGTTAAGAAGCATCATGGTTATGTAATATTTCAATTTTCTGCAGGGAACCCCAAAGCTTCCTCCCAGCGTTATTTTTTTTTCTTCCCATCCTTTTTTATCCTCTCTTCTGCTATTCTCTCTCTCTGAAGCTACCACCAGAGGGGAGGGTATAGCATTTAGAAGTGGTTGAGCAATGTGCGTGTGTGTGTGTGTGTGTGTGTGTGTGCATGTGTGTCTGTATGAGGCTAGATATACTATATTTATAAGACAGAAACTGTAACCAATTTCTACCTTTATCTAGACTTGAAATCACTCTGTTGATGTTGCATCAGAACTGCAGGCTCATTCGTGTTAACAAGTGTTTTCTAATGGACGGTAACATGATTTACACATTCATTTGAATAGTTTGCACTGCCGAAATGATATGCATACGCAAAAGGCTCGCTCCCGGAGGTTTCAGATTTGCCAGCAACACAGGAGCTACCAATGATTTCCAGTGCCTGACAGCTGGGCTTATCACTGAGAATGCGTTTGAGCTTGATGTAAAAAGGGCATGTATGCAGCCGTGGACACTTCTTTCATTGGTGTCCTTTCTTCTCGATTTTTATTCTTCTATATGTGTAGCTAAATACGTGTAGCGTATTTATTTACTTATTTGATTGTTTGTTTTTTTGGTTTGTTTATTTGTTTATTAATTTTTAATGATTTACTGTTCCCGGTATCCTTTACCTTCCTTCTAAACAGCACTGCAGTTCCACCCTTCCTTTTAGGTGCTACTTCTTTTGATGATAATGACTACATGATTATGTTAATATCAGTCTTTTTTCCCTTCTTCCCTGCAGTTAAGATAATATTCATTCATTGCTTCCGCGGATGCTTGCACGTCTGTCAGCAAGAACATGCGTTCCATCTGTTTTTGACATATTTCACATTGCATGGTCTCAGAAGTGAAGCCCAGTGACAGAAAATACTCTGAAACCTGTAAACATTCTGAACGATTTACCTTCTGTCTAATTGCTTTCGTGGGTAGCTGGGATGTCAGTCACACGTGTGTGTGTGTTAATGATTATGAGCGGGAAAATGTAAGCAAAGGGATTAATTGGCCTTTACAATAAAAAGTGAGCAAGAGACACACGAGGCAGCTGGGAGGAGGAAAGGAAGAGTGGGAGTGAGATTGAGGGTTAATAAAATACTGAGGTTTTGTCAAGAAACATTAAAAGAAATGGAATGAAGTGTGATGCTTAACAACAAGGAAGGGGAAACAGGAAATAGATGGAAAGAGAAAGAGCCACTGGATAAAAAGCAATAGAGAGAGAGAGAGAGAGAGAGAGAGAGAGAGAGAGATGGACAGTCTCAGGCTATCGATTCCCCAGTCCAAGATGAGATGAGAAAAGCGCCATGGGGCGATCTGTCCACACATTACCTACTTAGTGATTCCTCTTACACACACACACACACACACACACACACACACACACACACACACACACACACACACACACACGCACACACCTCCCTACTTCAAATCATCCTAACACCCAGTTTGATTCATCTGCCCCAACATGAAATGCACTCATGTACAGATACAAACACATCTCTCCCTCTCTGACTCAAGTGGATATTTCTGCTGCCTTCTACAGAGCGAAATAAGTCAATATAAAGCAACCAGGCCAGTGTGCTCACCCTGCCACTCCTCCCACTCACCTATACACTCACTCACCCTCCCTCTCACTCACAAACGCACAACATCTATGCTTTATTACATTTAGACACTTTGTAGAGAGGGTTCAGTATAAAGCACTGAAAGTGAGCACCCTCTTATTGCTGCAGACAGACAGGGGATTCCTTCCCTTTCAGCAGATGCTTCATCAGACTGATGCCACTAGTACCACATGATGTGTGTGTGTGTGTGTGTGTGAGACAGAGAGAGAGAGAGAGAGAGAGAGATTGTTTTAGCACATTTTCTTTTTCAAAAATATCTTGACTTTGTGAAGTACTTCTTACAAAAACTCTGTTTCAATTTGTTTGTATATCAACATTCTGTTTTGAGGTTCCAGGTGGCTCAGCAGTCTAATTTGCTAGCACTATGATCCGGATGGATGGATGGGTAGATGTGGCTGGCGCAGGCATCTGCTAGCAGTTTTATTGGATCTGGGGACCCAGCGCTTTCCTCCAAGTGCATTGGCTGCCCAACAATGATGCAATGGCAGCCATTTGGAAAGAGGCAGCCAGGTCTTCAACCTCCTACTGCATCTACTACATTCTGTCTGTTAGCGTCTCAAAAACATCCAAACAAAAAGGTCTTTATCTTCATGGCTTATAGCTCATTAAGACAGAAACCCAGTATCTCAAATCATTAGAATATTTCATAAGCTGTATAACACATTTTTGGTTCTGTGGGCAGGTGTTAAGTACTGTTGGAAAAGGACATTTGCAAAATATTGTCAGCATAGGGAAGCATGAAATGCTCTAAAGTCCTGTAGTAAATGTTACATACTACTCTTGACGCTGGATAAACACAGTAGATCAACGCATGACATGGCACCCTGTACCATCAAAGACTGCAGTATTTTGTGGCTACTCCATGCCTAGATTGCTGCTACTGCACAGTAAAACTTTGGTGGAGCACCAGATCCCTCAGCAGAACTGTGTAACACTGCATAGTGTCATATTTAGGTCCAATTATTGCTCTTCGGTACCGTGTTCGGTCCACATGCTCCTTTCACTTCATATGTTCTGTCAAAAATGATTTGAGCTGGAAAAAGAGATTTGTATTTACTATATATGGAAGGGCAGCTCAATAACAAAAAATGACCAATTATTGTGTAATGCTGCTTTAACTGGAGTTCAATTGCCTTATTTATTAATTTATTACAACTAAAGAGTTAACAAGCAAACAAAATGACTTGAACCTTCTCTAATTTTCTAACACTAAGTGAAGCAGGACACCAAAATCAGAGGTAGGAGTTAGACATCCTCAACTTGAATTGGTTGCAGATCCTAGTATATATCAGTAGCACCGTCTCTAAATTCTGGTTCTCCACAGCCTGCTGCAGTGCAGCACCGAGGATGAGAAAGCAAGTTGAGGTGTGTCTTGAGGGTATTTATGTAATGTTGAGTAAAAATAACTTTCAGGAGAGTGCAGCAGGTGAAGGGGAATTCCCCTTTTCTCTCTTCAGTCTTAGGTCTTACCTTTTCTTCATGTTCATATTGCTTTTTTAATGCCCCTCCCTGCACACTGTTAGACACAGAGTAGCCGCACTGCAGGAGCAGTTAAAACCACCAAGCCTCCTCTACAGTCCTGCCAGCTGAGTTGATTGAGGTGATTCCTTGATTGAGTCAATTAATTGAGTTGATTGAGTCGATTCATTGATTGAGTTGATTTGTTGGTCAAGTTGATTCCATTGGCTGAGTGGATTGAGTTGATTCATTGATTGAGTGGCATTTATGTTTATTTATCCATTCTTTCAATCATTTGCTCACTTTCAGCTGTAACGACCACGTAAGATTCCATGTCTAATGTTAAACTTTTGTTCACCAACTCTGTCACTCCACTAAACTCCTTCGACAATTTCCACGACCACCCTGAGCACTGCTGACCAATCATCCCTATCACACTAGATTCTAAATCCCACCACCCGATGCACAGTACACCCACCTTTATACAGTATACACCTCTCTGGCACATGAACTACTGTCACTGTATATTCAGTGTAAAATGTGCAGTATTTGTTTTTTCTTTACAACTTTGCCTCTTTGTTTTGCTCATCCTGTTAGGAGGCTAGGAAACAATGAATTGGCATTTGGGGGGAAAAATAAGACCTTTCTTGAGAGTCCGCTTCATTCAGCAATCAGTTTAAAACACCACTTTGTGACTTTACATAATGGACTTTACAGGTTGGAATCAACAAACATGCCCTAATGCACAGCTTACTTAAAAACATCTGTACTATATGCAGTCAATGACCTTTGATATACAAGTGAGATGAATATCATTTGAAATGAATAATGCGCTCTAAATAATGTCGCTGTTTTGAGCAAACTGGATTGTCCTGTCTTAAGGTTGGACAAGATATTTGGGAGCATTCTATAAAACCTGTCCTGTGTTACAGCTCTGTCTATGAAACGGCGTGTTAATTGTGATGCAAAGGCCATAACAAGTTAATCGAATGCATAAGCTAATGCATGGTAACAGTTTCAGGATAGTCAGACTGGGTTGGATTGGGGTCAGAACAGAGAATAATAAAATAATTAACATCTACTTCGGACAAGTCGGAACATATAGTAGGATTAACTACTACTAAAAACATGGGTCAAACTAAATCTGTACCAGTGTAGAGGTTTTAATTTCAGATGTTCAAATAATACATGACGCTAAGTAGCATTCAAGATCATCAGTCAGTTTACACAACTAATGGGCTGGTGTACAGCAGTACAGTCTGTATCTCTAATATTATTTGTGGAATTATTACATGAGCCATACATTTTTCTCTATACTGTACATAGAACAGAAAGGAGTTGAGTTCCTTGAACCTATGCCCTTTTGCTTGTTCATATCAGGCTCAAAGGACTTCATTATAGAGCCTGCCGGTTTGAGTCCCTGAACCAGCAGGTTGCGACTGAAGTGCCCTTGAGCAAGGAATCCGACCCACACACTGCTCTGGGTACAGGTGTTCACTGCTTTACTGTGTGTGTGTGTGTGTGTGTGTGTGTGTGTGTGTGTGTGTGTGTGTGTGTGTGTGTGTGTGTGTGTGTGTGTCACTGTACAGATTGTGTTAAACACACAACACATATTTCATATGACTAACAAAAATGGCAGATTGGTACACTTTTCTAAAAGAGTTCACATAATTAGTTAGTAATCTGCTTTGCAGATTGGAGCAAGTCAGTGATGTAAACAGAGGAGGTATACATAGGTGTAAATTGGGAAGTTGTATAATAATAATAATAATAATAATAATAATAATATTATTATTATTATTATTATTATTATTATTATTATTATTATTATTATTATTATTATTAAGGACCTACAGGCTTTACCTTATGTGCATGTCTATAATACATCTATTTAATACCTCATACTACAGAAACATGCTTGGGACATTCTGTGCAGCAGCATTTTGTTCCAGAAAAGTTTGCCTAATTCTGCTAAAACGACTACCAGAATACTCCAACTGAGTCAAGGAGAAATTAAAAATATTAGTATGTATTTAATCCTAAGTGAATGAAACTATTGTGAGATCAGAGATTTATATTATTGACTCTGCCTGTATGTATTGGATTTTTTTTGCCTTTCAACCTGGAATAAAAGAGAGAATGAATCTTTTGAGGAGAATTTTAAGTAGCACCTAAGTTTCTTATAACCCCATTTGACAAGAATTGGAGATGGAGGATGGAGAATGGAGAGTGTCATGAAATCAGTCACTTGTGGATGCAACTATAATGAATAATCTGGTGCAAGCAGTTTTCTCATTTTTAATAGTGGGCTGAAAACTGTCATTTTCTGCAGGTGTTGAATTGACATTCCTGCCAATTGGACACAGATGACCAGAAAACACAGCATTTGTTACCATGCTGTTGTCAGAAAATAGACGGTATTATGTGCAAATCTTGAATGCATATTCATGGGGATTTGGAAAGATGTGCAATCTCTCTCTCTCTCTCTCTCTCTCTCTGTGTTTGTGCAAGCATGCACAGCCCACCTGTTTATGTATATTTCATGGTGGAGGCTGAGAACCATTTGGCAGTTAGTGTACATACATTAGCTACAATAAGCATAATGTAGAGAAACACAGGACGTTTCGCACCTCTCTGTGCCCATACCCCCCTCAGTTTCTTCTCACCTTTGTTTCTAATTTCAGTCTGTGTTAATAATTATTCCATGTATGACTTTGAGAAAGAATATGACTTTTTCAACTTGTTAGACTAGAGAATAAATCTTTTCAAAATATTTATTTCTTCATATTCCTTTTAATCATTTTCAAAATGGTCTAATAATAATACTCTGCATATGACCCGGTTTCTTTCTACTAGTCTGGCACATGCACACACACACACACACACACACACACACACACACATACACACACACACACACACACACACACACACACACACAGTAAAAATATATTTTCTATTAAGAAAAACATTCATTTCTCATTTATACTTTGGCTGATTTTGTTCTCCCCAAATGATCTTTTAATGTTCCTCCCAAACTGATTTCAAATCCCCAGCTGCCCCTCATCTGATTGATGCTGGTGCCAGGTTTGTCTGCACGCCTGCTGTCTAGACCAGTTTGACCATCATGTAGGAACCTTAATGCCCCTCTGACCCTCTAATGGGCCATAAGCGTCGCTTGCATTGATTAGTCTCATTAGATTATTTTTATTGTGTTCTATTTTTGTTATTATTCTTTAAAGGTATTATTCAATTATTTAGGGACTCTTACTATGTTGCTAACAGTGTCCCCTTCTTCTTTGATCTGCAGGTATTGCTCTTGCTCTCACGTTTCTTTCCTTGCCAGTGTCACCTCAGGTTTGCTCACTAGGGACGCAGTCCAGGATCTCTGTAGAGCTGCAAACAGAGCTGTAAAACATGATATATAAATCCATTTTTACACCTCCTGACCTCCCTAGCTCATTATTGGTCATCCTCTGCACTGAATCATGTGCCTAATGCCTAGTCCAGACTACAAGACCTTTTTATTTCATCTTAACTGACCCTGAAAATGATACCTCGCACGTAACGATGGACTTTTGTTTATGTTCATCCTGCAGTCATCACAGCCTGCTTAATGCAAGATTTTCCCCAAATAAAGCACCCACTTATATGAGGTCTCATATAATTTCTACCGAACAAACGAGACTCCAGATATAATGTAAAAAGTACACAGATCAGCTGAAACATGATCACCTCCTTGTTTCTACACTCGCTGTACATTTTTTTTTTCAGCTTCATACAAGAGCACTTGGTAGTTCTATAATTACAGACTTTAGTTGCTCTGCATATATTATCTTCCTTTGACTTTGTTCTTCAATGATCGGGACAACCACAAAGCAGGTATTAGCCGGGTGGTGTGGGTTGGTTTTATACAAGCTTAGGAGTCATTGCGGACTGAGACAAGTCCACCAACCAGAAATAATATCTGGTGAACAGCATCCTGTGTCCACTGATTAAGGACGAGCAACACGAACCGTGCAGCAACTGATGAGCCTCTGTCTCTGACTTTACATCTACGAGGTGGATCAACTAGGTAGCACTGTCTAATAGAGTGTACCGTGAATGGACACATCAGCACTGATGTGTCTGTTTGAGTCATACCATCACAGCACACAGCAACCCACCACCACCATGTCAGAGTCACTGCAGTGCTGAGAATGACCCATGTAATGCCTTCCCTGTGGTGGTCCTGTGGGGTCCTGACCATTGAGGAATGGGGTGAAAATATATCAGGTATGCAGAGAACCAGACTGACTGCAAACTGCAATTTTAACAGAGCTGGTAGAATGGACGGTGAGTATAGAAACCATGAGGGGTTGTTATTTGTTTAGTTTTTATCCTTTAGTTCAGCTTGGCTCAGCTTTTATCCTGATTATTGATCAGTTTAACACATGAATCTAACGCTATCCTACAGCTTCTGAGTCAGCACAGCTGTAAGGTAGGTGTTGGGCAGCAAAGCAGCCCCGAGTGTTAGATATGGGTTTAAAGAGTAGGTAGAGTGTGATTTAATTATAATCAGCAGCACAATCAGACCAACAGCCTTCTGATTGCAGATCACATCAGAACTGCCAGGATCTCACACACACACGGTAAAGCTGTCCAAATCCTAAACACACAGCGCTAACTGATCCAAATTTTCATACTCCCTAGCCCTGGCACAGAAGGCTGCACTCCAGGGCAATAGGCTTATGACACTGTAGTGACTAAGCCCTTTGTGAGAAGTTATTATGATTGGTCCATTTGAAATCTGTCTAAAATATAAAAAAAAGAAGGCTTAGTTCAGTGATTTATATTCACAGTGTGATGAACTTCATCTAATTAAACAAATGCAGCGTCCTGTGGTCCTGACCACATACACATAGTCCATCCTTTCAAGCGTCCAAAAAAGGATGTTGAAACCATGTGACTTGTTTCCATTCTGAAGCCAACACACGTCATGCTCAGAACACAGTTTACTCTTTTCATCTCATATGTACGTGGTGCCTCGTCTTCTATGCTCCTCAATTCAGTCATGTAACTCCTCGGCTGCGTTCCCTTCATTGGCTCCCTGTAGCTGCCCACATCAGATTCAAAACCTTGATGCTGACCTACAAAGCCAAAAATGGACCAGCCCCTCCATACATGATGGCAATGGTCAAATCTCGAGCTGTACCAAGAGCCCGTCGAGCTTCAAGTACAGCTCGGCTTCACCCACCTTCCCTCAGAATGCAAGGAGAACATGCATCCAGACTCTTTTCTGTTCTGGCACCAAAATGGTGGAACGAACTTCCCCTGAGAGTCCCTCACTGTCTTCAAACGCAGACTGAAGACTCGTCTGTTACAGGAGTATTTAACTCCATAAAGACATTTGTTTCAACAGGATCTAAGTGTGAGGAATCGCTAGATTCCAGCCTCGTCTACTAGCTAAGGATATTCTAAGTGAACAGCAAAGCACTCGCAAACAGCAAAGCACAGAGCAAGTCGCTCTGGATAAGAGCGTCTGCTAAATGCCGTAAATGTAAATGTAAATGGTGTTCTTGAAAACGCTGGCTCAGAACGGCAGAACATTGTCATGATAATGATAAAATCATATTGCCTAGCTCTATTTGTGAAGTCTCCAAGACCAATGCATGATTGTAAAAAGCACAACAAAAATAGAAATATAGAAAAATTAAGTAAGGCTGGACACTATGACTGTATTGTATCCTGATATGTTTTGTAATCCTTATAAACACACATACTTTTCTGAACATATTGTGGATATAAAGAAACTCTTAAAGAGAGTTTTTTTTAATATATAGTAATTATTATATTATATTATATTATATTATAGTGTTATTTTATATAAATGTCATAATATAGCCCTTTTGTATATATATATATATATATTAGTAATTTATTGTAATTTTAAACAACTATTTTGGGAATGGTATTTTTATCACTCTGTGGACTTAATGCTGTGCTGGCAGCCTTTTCGGCCGTCCTTGACAGTCTAGCTTTAAGTTGATTTTCTATCAGTTAATATAGACTTGGCTGCATTTCATTCAGATACACTCTCTCCTGTCCCCTTTTTCTCTCGTCCCTGGCCACCCTTTTCCTTTTCTTCTCTGTCTTCTCTGATGCTTTGCCCACTACCCCCTCTCTGTGTAGTGCCTTGCTGTAGACATTGAGCTTAGTTTAACACCTCAGTTTAACTCCCTTTGCACATGTCATTGGTGGCTGGAACTGAGGCACATAATGGCTTGTGAAAGGTTTTTTGAAGTGAAGGCGGTGAGTCAAGGATGCAATAGTGTACAATGTCCTGGTATGCAGAAGATCTGTCATTGCCACAATGTTAATATGTTAAGCCAATTATTTTTTCCTATTTTATAGTTACAGCAGTAACAAAAAAAAAGAGAAGCGAACTGAAGAACCAGACCATTGGCAAGTATTATAGCTTGTGAGATATTACACAGGCTGCTCTCTTGAGATATGTCCACATTTCTGAGGATTTTTAGGTTGGTGTTCTTCAAAAGCCAAGTGGACAGATCATTGAACATGCTCTGGAAGCTCCTTTGGCATTATAACTGGGATTTAATTCAGTTATAAACAAGCGAGTTTTAGCTTTAGTTTTCTGAACTGGGTGACTCACAGGTAATTCATCATGCAATGCTTACTTCTGTCCTGAGATATAAACCCAAGAAAACATGTAACTGACCACAAAGTACAGACCTCAGGTTCTAGTAGATACTAAGTAAAGAGTCATGCTCATGTTCTAAGCATGTCACATTTTACTAAGGTTAAGGTTTGGTTGAGGGGAAGGGTTAGGTTTTGGTTAGGTTCATGATGTAGGTTCAGATCATTACATCATACATTGATTACGTCCTATCATTCTCTGTCTCTCAAATCATTTCATTTCTACATGCCAATGTTGTGTCTGAACGTCATGCATACACAAATGCTTGAAAACCTTTTGCTACACATGGTACAACTCCTGAAACGCTGTTTTAGACTCAAATATGGAATCCTCTTTAAAGCTTTGGCCCAAAACTGTGAAACATTGTCATGACATAGATAACATATTGTCATATGGCCTACCTCTTTTTATGAAATCACCAAAATCAATGTCTGAGTGTAGAATTAGAGCAACAAAAATTGAAATTGAAAATTATGCTCTTTAAGTAGGGCTGGGCAATATGACAGTATTATATTGTGATACATTGTATCATATTATACAGTATACTTTTCTGAGTATATTGTGGTACATGCTTGATATTCAGAAAGACATGACAACTTGCACCATTTGAGGTAGTCCTTTGTACATTTTGAGGTGTGATTAGAGCCGTTATCCAGCTGTGGATGTCATCAAATACTCATCTTCAGCTTTTTACAGAGATTGTGCTGCAACACAGGCTCAAAGCATAATCAGTCCATCCCACACATCACAGTTGCAGATGTGTTCTTTTCAATGCATTCTGCTTTTTTCAAACATACCTTTGCTCACTGCAGCCAAAAAAAAAAAAAAAAAAAAAAAAGCTCCGTTTTAACTTCATCTGTCCACTGAATCTGTCTCCAGAATGCTTCGGGCTGGTTTAGACTTCTGATGCAGAATTTTGTAGTGAGAATGCCTCTTCACAGTCCATTTGTACTGTGAAGTTGTTTGGGACCCCTTTGCAGCCACAAGCTGTTGAATTCACTTCGCTTAGGTTAGTTGAAAATGCTTTTACTCTAATGCACAATATGCACATGTGAATGTTTTAGAAAAGTGTAGGGTGAATAAAAGCAAGAGCTTTCTGCAAATGCTCAGGAAATCTAGGTGTGCTGCCAGTGTGTGACAAATGATTAACATAAGTGAATGTGAACTGACAGTACCCAAATTCGTTTTCACCATTCAAATATATGCAGTGGTAACTTCCTCATTTATGCATTTGGAATGCTCAATCAGAGCTCACAAGCACTACAATTTATTGAGGCTGAGTTCTTCTGAGTTCTTTGGATGATTTCAAAAACTCAGCTCTTCAGTCTCATGTCAGACCATATTTAGCTGGTTTATTGCCTGTCATGCTGGTAAAACACATCTTCAACTTATCAGCCGACTGCGTTTTGCTGTGGTTTCGTTATTATTCAGACTGCCAGACTGTAAGTCGTTCCATAAGTCCGAATGGAGAAAATGGCATCTTTCTTTCAACACACAGCAGCTTTGACTACAGTAAAGGAATGCAAGTTGTATACTTGGACTTTTATTGTTTCTTTGTGGGTTATCGTAATCAGAATGAAACGTGGGTAGGTTTGTGAGACATGCGACTGAGTATCCCACACTCTGTGCAGGTGACATAACCAAGGGTGGGTCTTTATTGCTGTACAGGACTTGTGCTTGTATGTTGGTAGCATCCTGGGCAAGTGAAGTGTGCCTCAGAGACAAGTTTGAAAGCAATTGAAGCAGTTGGAAGAGTTTGAGAGGGGTCACATGATAGGGCTTCAGGAAGTGGGATGGCATGTCAATGTATTACATGCCACATTCCTGAGAATATTAGCATAGCACACTGGACCAGTGACACAAGTAATCTAGAAGATCTACACAAACATCAGGGAGGAAGATCTGACTGATTGTCCGATATGTGTGAAGTGACCCAACAACCATGATGCCCAACATTGCCCAACACGATGGTGTCAATGGACAATGGTGTCAAACCAGAGTGACAGAGGGCCATCTTCAGTAATCCAGAGTCCTGCATTTGCCTTAGTCAAGAAGAGCAATGATTCTGTGTATGGAGGCACTGCCAGTCACATCCAAAAAGGCCTGGTGTGATGGTGTGACATGCACAGGAACCTCTGCAACTGACATTATATGGAGAGACATTACTTCTCTAAACTCAGTGAATTTTGCCCATATCAATCAAAAGTTTTAATAATGAATTGTTCTTGGTAACCTTTATCTTCCTTCCCAAGCATTGCAATCTCCTTCTAGGTGCAACAAATTTTGACGATGAATGTAATATCAAAGAATTCAACATTCTATTATGATGTGCTCATGAGAATGGGTATGAATAGATTTTGTGCACTCTTCCTTGTGATATTGCACACCTAACTACATTATGGATACTCACTTAGGTAATTACATATATTGTGTGCTTGAATGTGGGTATGAATATATTTGTATTATCTTTTTAAAGTTACATATCTAACTATTTCCTTATGTATTCATTTTTTTTTGTATCATAGGAAACTCAAGACAACATGCATCTCTTTACGTCTGAGGCACCTTTCTAAACTTAACAGCAACTCTTTCCTAAGTCAAGACCCCTCGGAGTCAATTATGTAAATGCACTTCTGTCTCCTTCCTGTGGTGGAAGATTGAAACATGAGCATCCACAAAGCTTTCCGGACCTCTAACCCCGACCCTCTTTCTGCTCGGATCTAGCTCCACTAAAAGACCACCAAGGAGGGGGCACAACATCACTGGAGCTAGCTGGAGGGCGTGGAGAAAGAAGAGTTGGACAAGATCATTATCCACATCCATAGGAATATTATTGCTTCTGGAATATCTCAATTATTTGGAATATCACAACATATTGGGAAATCCCATTCATTTGGAATACTGGGAATATTGTTCTGACTCGCCATCATGAAGGTGAGCCCCACTTCTTGTCTGTGTCCTGTGCTTCTGTGTCTTTGCTTCCTGGAGAGAGGCTATGGGGCAAGCCACCATGGACAAGCCAAAGTGATCTCCAGAAACCACAACCTGACCCACAGTCACAACCAGACTAAAGACGGTGAAACAGAAGTCCACCACAGACCAAAACGAGGCTGGATATGGAACCAGTTCTTTGTCTTAGAGGAGCACATTGGACCAGAAGCACAGTATGTGGGGAAGGTAAGCACTGTATCTTATTGCTTTTCATCAAGTAACTCAGCTTTGCTTCTATATGCACAGTCTATATCAAGGGTATCCAAGAGCTGATGTTGCTGCAGGTTTGAAACTAGGCAAAGCACAGCGTCTACTGATTTAATCTGTTGGTCTCAGTCTATAGACAGTTGATTGGCTATATGAAATGTGCATCTGCTTAGAATGCAGTCCTGCCATCACACCAGCCTTTTGTGGATGCACCTGGACACCCCTTCTATACAAAAATACTTTGGAATACTTAAAAGTAAAAGAGTACTATTGTACTGTCTCATGCAGCATATGTCCACTTGCTTTGTTCATAAGTAACTCAAGAAGCATATTTCCAGTCTTCAAAATGAAAAGGTTTTGACATGAAAACCTCACATTCATAGAAGGCTGTTGCTATAAAACTTTTACAGTGACTTTTCCTTTAAAACTCAACACCTGCTATAATTGACATGAAGGATTTATGCTTAATTCATTTATACAGAATAAGTCTAAATATCTAGTGGAGCAGATCGTCTTTCTCTTTTGCTGCCCATTTTTCTTCACTTTTGTCCAACAGTTGGCCATGATCGATAAGGTCTATGAATCCAGTTAGCTTAGTGTAGCAGGATGTGGCATTGCAAGCTTAGAAGGGTCTTGTGAATTATTGGCTCAGGTCTGAGTTTTGACAGCCATCATCACTTTGGCCGGATGCGTGTCTGCTCTCCATGTTTGCCTTGCAGCCTTGTCGGACTTGTGAAACATGGCTCCCTTGTCCATGCCAACTGGTAAACAGTGGCTGTGAATCCATTAGCATCTTGATATACTGGACTGTTCACATTGGACGTCATGTTAGAAATCCTTGGTAAAGTGCTTACTGACCACAACATTTTTGAAAGCCTAGTAAAGACTAACTAGTCTGATACACACTGAGATCGGGATGGCTGTGGCCTGAAAGTTAGAGGTTAGAGTTAAGTGGGCCGACAGGTTGTAAATAAAGTTCCCCCCTGCAAGGCACCTAACATCTAAGCTGGATGGACTTCTGAGGACTAAAAACACTTTATATCCATAGTGTTTGTGAGCTGAGCAATGCAATAATATTGATAAGTTAATGACTAAAATACTTGACGGAGGTCCAAATAAAAAAAAAATAACCCAAATGTCCTTATTTCTTTTGTCATTTATGTACATGCTAGTATTTCCCTTCTCATGACTTTTATTCTGAAATTTGAACACTGTGTGAGCAAAGAAAGAGAGCACGCAGCCCCTCCCTTCTTGTTTTTCTGTTACCTAAAATCTGGGTTAGTGATGTTATCAGTTCCACCGTCTCAATTAGCAGTGACATAGCTAGTTTCCTAGCTGGATTGCTGACTGATAATTTTTTCCAAAATGATGACAAAAGAAAAGATAAATGAAAGAAAGAAAGAAAGAAAGAAAGAAAGAAAGAAAGAAAGAAAGAAAGAAAGAAAGAAAGAAAGAAAGAAAGAAAATGGCCACTGTGTATATATATAAATTGTAATTTTAGCTAATAGTTATGTATTTTGTCCAGTTTGGATCCCCTGTCCAGTCCCTTCTCATCGTTGTTCTGTTTTGTTTAAGTTCCCCCACATGCTTCTCAGCACATGTTTAGTTTTGGTCTTGGCTCCGCCCCATTCCCATCTGTGTCTGATTTGTAACTCTGCCCATTTGTAAATACGTCTGAGGAGTTGGTAATTTTGTCCAAGTTCCATTGTTTCAGTTGGTCTTCGTGAGTCTTTGTGTTTGCTACTTTTGCTTTTTGATCCCATGTGTTTGTCGGTGCATGTGCTTCATCTGTGTATCCTGGTGTTCAGTTTGGTAACAGGTACATCCACCTCTCCTCATCTATTTTGCGCTCAGCAAGACAGAAAGTCTCACTAAACATTAATATAGTGGGGTTCTCTGTCCACTTCTGGGCCTATGCCCTTGTTCATGCTTGAGTTCATACCCATATCTATGCCTGTGTCCCAGCCCATGTCTATACCCTTTTCCAAGCCTAAGTAGCAGTCTGTCTGTGTCCATGTCCCATTGTATGTCAATGCCCACTTCTAAGTCTGTGCCCACGTCCTTGCCTGTCTTTACCCATGTCTCTTTACCCACATCTCTTGTTTTGTCTTTTGAACTCCTATATGTTCCTGTTATGTTGCCTATGTCTGTTCATATACCAGTCCTTGTCCCTGGTTTTGGTTTTGTTCCTGTCCCTCATTTTGTGTCAGCCCCCGTCAATGTGTTTGTCCCTATTCCATTGCCCAGTCCTATCACAGCCCAAGTTCAGTCCCCTGTTGTGTCTCCTATTCCTCAGTTCCACTCCCCTGTCGTGTCTGATGTTTTTCCAGCCCTATCTCATGTTGCCCATGTTCCCCAGGTCCAGTCTCCTGTCCAGTTTCTGATCACGTCTTTTGTTTCTCCCATCCAATCTCCTGCCCTGTCTCATGTGTTCCATGATTCCCAAGTCTGATCTCCTGTTGCATATTCTGTTTTTCTCCACTTCCTGTCTTGTCTCCTGTTTGTGTCTGTCCTGTTTGTCTTTCTGGTTTAACTGTTTACTCAATTACACATCAATTTTAATATTGCATCTCAAATAAAAATAGAATTGATTGTAAGAATGCATCGTAAAGATGAACATGTATGTCATAATTAAAATAGCTGCAATTTAGATCTTTCATCATACACATACATATCTATTTTACTCGTTTCTAAATATATAAAAATGCAAAATGTTTTGCTGCAGTTCTGTTATTTAATGTGATGGAAATCAGCACCAAAGCATGTCCAAATGGAGAGTCTGACTGCTGGATAATGTACATGTGGGAAACCCACAAATGAATAGTTGAATCTGATTTGACTGACAGAATTCGGAGTTGCATACAGCCCTAATCTAATTATGATCCTAGCAATGAATTGTGTTCTATATACATTGTAACCTGCCAGCAATGAAGGTTTTCATTGTTCAGAGAAAGTGAGAGCACCGTGTGCTTGCAGGAGTGCAGAGCGCTGTTTAATGTAGGAGCTTTTCCGTGGATTAGACTTCCTGTCATTGAATAACAAAGCAGATACATGGGATTCATGTACTTAAAGTCAGACAGCCAGCTCTACCACCCAAGCAGGTATCTGTTTGATTTCGGCTTAGTCAAATGACGGCTCTCGCGCCCGAGTTCCACGTTTGCAGCACAGGCAGTTTTACCGATTAGTTGTGATTGTAGCCATCATCACATATTCTGGTGACATCTGGATCTCAGTCTGACTGACGGCATGTCACTCATGTCATGTCTTCTTTGGCTCGTGCAATCTTGTGATTTGTTACAAGTAACATGACAAATTTCAAAATGAAACATCTTGTGAAAGAAGACTTGGTGAAGCTTTGGCGGCTGTAGTGTGTCTCAGCTCGAGAGAGAGAGATGGAATCTAAAGCATAATGAAACATTCAGGCATTAGAACAGGATTTAATGTAGAGCGGCTCATTTCTAAGCTGTTTCATTCAGGGCAAAGCTGAAGATTTTTCTCAGCATCACACACGGGTTAGTTTAGGCATCATGCGTGACTGACAGCCTACTGTTTTCTAATCAGAACTAAAGAGCTGTGCAGACAAATGCACATTTTAATGCCCCACAAATGTCTGTATTGGAGACAGAAAGAAAAGAAAGGCCAGTGCTCTGCGTCAAACTATTTTCTTTCTAAATGGTCATCTTCCCATGCCTCATCTCTTTGAAGTGGAAATGAGATCAGCAGGTCATCCAAATTCTTCTCAGCGGCTTACAAAATAGCTGTGTTTACAAGCAGGCAAAAGACTGACGGAGTTCTTAGTCTAAGAAACTGAATCAAACCAAGACATTGACAGGAGTGCCTTTATCATACTGTTTAATGCACACCAGCTAGTCGGATTTGCATAAAATAGCATGAAACAGCCCCTTCTTGACACACCTCGGTTTCCTACCTTTTATAAAGATCTGCATTTTTATTTTATGTCGTCTGTTTTTGACAAATAGTTTAACCCGAGGTTTGCCTTTTCACTTGCTTTTGTCACTTTGCAAGTTAAGCTTTAGAATGCCAGAGCAATTTTGTGGGATGTTTTTGTAGTTTGACATACTTTTGTTTGCAAAAAGTTGGAAATACAATATTTAAAAGAGGCAGTTACACATGCCAGATACTGCTATTTTCAGGAGATCCCAGGCTACTCATTTATAAGGACATATTAGGACTAAAAGTTCTTTACATCTCAGAATTCCTGTTGAAAATTGATCATTTAGAGTGTTTTGAGCTGTAAATGTAATGTAATGATTAGACTGACAAGCACATTAATACTAATACATTCTTTAATATTTTTGACAGTAGTCTGAATAAAGTTAAAAAAAAAAACCCAACATATGTTATTATTTTTGCATTGATTTGTATTTACTCCAGTTACAGGTATCTATAAATGGAACATACCCAAACCCCTCCTCTCCTCCATTGCATGCCTTATGGACCCACTCCTCTCCCTCACCTTCTCACGATGAAGATTTGCACCCCAGCTCATCCTACTCTTCCAAATTCTATGCGCTGGACAGTACCAGTCAAAAGTTTGAACACACTCTCTTCAACCCTTAAATGATACCCTTACAGAATAGTGTGCCTGTCCATTCCTGTAAAAACTAAATAGAAATGTTTTGTGTATTTAAAATGTATAGACAATATTTCTGTTGTGGTGTGAATTTAGTCTATTTTTCATACAATCTATTTTAATAGTACTGGATATACACACCATATTGAGCTTTCTGAACAAAAGGGCCTGTATGCAGCCCACACTTCAGTTCAGATCCTCACAGCAGATCCTCCAAAACCTAGTAGAAAACATTTCCTAGTGGAGACAGTGACTCCAGCAAAAACAGGACAAACTCTTTTGAATATTTCTGAATGAAATTTAGCACATTTTAATGAGCAGATATGATTTTAATATCATTATCAAGAGAAGCAGCCAAATTACGTTATCTGTAATACATTCAGTCAGTGTGTCCAAACTGTACTTGTAAATAAATTATGACTGGTACAAAAGCTGATTCACAAAATATCTAATTTAGTTTTGACTAGTGATAATAATACAATATAGATATTCGATATTTCAAGTTTAATTTTTACGAGTAATACTAATATTATTGACATCTAAAACTGCATCTACCAGCATTTCTACAAAGGCCAGGACCAAGCATCAGGTGTTTGTTACATTGTATACATTGGGTACCTGAGTTGCATCTCCAGCTCCATGACATTGATCGGTTTGTCGAGGGGTGTGCACCTGACATCGTGTTTTTCAGTTCGGCAAGTTGGTGTTGTGCTGAATTCTGTGTCTCTGCCAGAATCCAGCTCCCATCAGGTGCACGTGTCTCACAGTGGAGTAAACATGGCAGATTACACTTGGATTCCTTTAGTTCACGTGAAGAAAGGTCAAGCTACAGGTGCAGTAAATACAGGAATCATGAGCATGGTCTGGTGGGCAAATATTGCTGCATGATGCGTGCACACGTGAAGGATACGACAAGATGTCAGCTTTTTACACCTTCTATTATTTAATGGGCGATGAAAGTCTGAACCATGCAAAACAGTGTTTTTGACACTGCAGACACACCGGGCTGGATCATGGTCCATGGCACCTTCAACACCTGCTACATTATAATTTCTGATTTCTGCTGGTAAAAATATAATTATAGATAAGAGTGTGTGAAACTTCATGTAAACCATTGTATTATACTTCCTGGTAATGTAACTAGTCATACTGGCTTTATAGATCTCTAGATCTAACTCTTAGTAAAAGCAATATCACAGAGCTCTTAAATTTGAGCTTTTACTCATAAAAATATGTAAAGGCTTTGAAACGCTTTGAAATGTGTTATTTTAGGCTATACATTTTAATTATGCATAAAAGAAATGTTTAATCAGACTTTGACAGTGTGCACCCAGATATACCACGGATCATAATTCATGCAGTTCTATAATCCATATTGCACCACGAGAACGAGAAATACTGAGGCAACAATCTGTGCATTCTTGATGCAGGGTGTGTCTGAGGGGGGCTTCAAGAAACACACTTCATTCCTGTGCACACTTTATTCACACAGTGACAAACACAAAGAGTGACAAATTCATGCATTAATCATTACGTAGAGAACAGTGTTGACTAAACAAATCCTGTTACATTGCGCTTGTTGATGAAATGGAGCAGTTGCCGACTCGTCAGAATGCTTGAGTAAACTTTAAATCCCCCGGTGGGATCAAAAACATTTTCTTAGCGTGGCTGTGACATTGCAGCTGGAGTGCTACAAGGGCATTAGTGGGACGGCGCTGATTGAATTGCATTCTTCAATAATGGAACCTTATCAGGCCTCTAATTGCATGAAATAATAATTACTTTTCATGGGCCCGTGTTAGTGGCGTTAGTGGCTGGGTCTGAAGTGCACTGATTGCTTGGCTGCCCAAATGTGCCAGGGTGAGTCAAGAACGCTCTCCCACTCTGCAACCCACCTCAATCCCCTCAGTGCAGACAACTGCAAAGGAAAAAAGGGGGCTGCAAATACGATGTCAACCAAATGCAGTAATCCATGATGAAAACATGCCATTAAGAGCAAACACAGGTCATTATGAGGGATTAAATTTGACATGCCCATATGTGAAAATCCCCAATCGTTAGAGCTGCTAACTTCCTGGTATTTAATTACAAGCATTGCTGTTGCAGAGGCCAGCAAAAATATGGCCATGATGCAAAATGACCCTTAATTAGATTGAGAAAGAGTCTGATGATTAATCCTTCAGCGTGCAGCAGCATTACTGTGTGTGTGTGTGTGTGTGTGTGTGTGTGTGTGTGTGGGTGTGTGTGTGGGTGTGTGTGTGTGTGTGTGTGTTTTCTCTTCCTGTCTTTACTTAATTAAAAGTTGCAGATGCATGCATATAGATTGGGAGAGTTCCCCCTGAGGACTAACCACCTCTTACAGATGACACACGCTGCCTTTCTATCTTGTGGAGAGCATGTGTGTTTCTCTCTCTCTCTCTCTCCCTCTCTCTCTCTCTCTCTCTCTCCTGTGCTTGGCTGAGAAAAGGGTTATTGTGATGAGTGACATAATTAACAAATATGAGGAATAGCTGACAGAAAGGCTATTTATTTATTTATTTATTTATTTAGCAAACAAACAAACAAAAACAAACAAACAAACAAAAATACTCCCTGCAGGCAATTTTGTTATGCCTGGTAAACAGTGTCAAACTGAACCTAATGAGGGGGAAATAGAAATAAATAAATAAATAATTTACATTTAAACACCAGTTTTCTGTCAGATGCCTCAGACACCCGATAATGATCATGTTTGCGACGCTTCACTCATGTTGTGAGAATCTACAGAGTAATCATGCTCCATGCTGCTGGAAGAACAATGATCATTTCACTCCTGTATGAGTTCATGTGTGTCAGGATGGTGTCATTTTATTTTTGCTCTGCAGTTCCAAGCTTAAAAATAAAGGTTCCTAAATGAAAATGATAAGCAGATTAATTGATAATGAAAATATTGTTTTAGTTCCACCTAACATTCAACTTTAGTTGCTTATTTCTTTTATGCAGGAACACGTTTTTTACATTTTACTTGATACGTTTTAAACTGTGATATTTTATTCATTATATTTAAAGTGAAGAATTTCAAGCCTTTTCTTGTTTTAATGTTGAAACTGTCTGTTTGAAAATTATAATTGTTTTATGAGCAGTACTGATCAACAGTTAAACAAAAAGGATTAGTTTTTGACTAATTATTATTATTATTATTATTATTATTATTATTATTATTATCAATAATAATAATAATAATAATAATAATAATAATAAGCAGAAGAAGGAGGAGGATTAGAAAGACTTGTATGTTGTACATTGTAAAATTGTGATGTCATAAAATTAAGACAGGTTTCTGAGACGTTTATCATTCCACAAAAATCTCATAGTACCTCAAAAAAATCTCAGGTTTCACGAGGGCTGAGGGATTCATCACCATAAGAGCAGAGCTGTAAACAATTCTATCTGCTTGTGCTTTTCTCAGAACAATGTATAGAATTATTTTGGTAAATGCCCAATATTTAAATAATGTGTGCTTATATTTTTTCTTAGCCAATCAACATCTCGTTCTGGTATAGTAAACATTTTTACTATGTGACCATATGAAATAATCTCTCAAAGCAATTTTTGTTTGTTTGTTTGTGTGTGTGTGTGTGTGTGTGTGTGTGTGTGTGTGCGCGTGTGTGCGTGTGTGCGTGTGTGCGTGTGTGCGTGTGTGTGTGTGTGTGTGTGTGTGTGTGTGTGCGCGCACATGTGCGTGTGTGTGTGTGTGATCCTGGCCCCCTTTTGAAAGCGACATCTACTGAAAGGTTCATTAGGTTCCTCCAGGTTCTCACGGCAAAGAACCCTTTGTTTTGAACAGTCGAGGTAACTTCCACCATAAACACTGTAGTGTAAAAATGCAGTGAAGTGTTTAGTGACAGCCATGTGCACAATGACTGTGACTGAAGTGAAGGTGCAGGTGTTTCCAATCCTGAAAGCTTGGCTTACTTCAGAAGCACTGAAAGCCTGCAGGATACCTGTAGTCTCCTAGGCAGCTAAAGGATGTTCAGACCTGGAGTCTGCTGTCCTCAGTCGACTGCATACAACACAACACTCCGTCAAGACATGCTGTTATCTGCTCTCGAGGCTTATGAACAGGTTGGCAAGGAAAATCCTTTTCATAATCCCTAATCTCCTCTTGAGATTGTCTGAACCCCATACACACATGCACATGCACACACCTTCATCTAGACCGGAAGTTTAGGACAGATTAGTACAAAAGAGCATCACTAAATAAAGCTAATGCTATTACTGGGTGACAGATACATGGAGTCATATCTACATTATCGGAGTTCAGAAATTTTCCAAGAATTACTTTAATACTCAAAACATACAAACATACTTTCTACAAAGTAAGGATTTGATCGTTCTTTAATCTGGCTCTTTAAGTGTTCCTTAGTAACAACAACTGATCTGTACAAAACTCAAGCAACCTCTTTACATTGATGAAATATGTTTTGTAGAAAGCAATGTACTGTATCTTCTTCTTCTTCTTCTTTCAGCTGCTCCCTTTAGGGGTCGCCACAGCAGATCATCTGCCTCCATCTTGCCCTGTCCCCTGTTTCCTCTACTGTTACATAGAAAGCAATATACTGTATATAGAACCATTTTTGCTAAGAGAGAGAGATCTAACCTTCTATATAACCTTATACCTTATATTATATATATATATAATTGTGCAATGCAAGAAGCAAGACTCGTGTAAACAAATCGTGTTGACTTTGTCCCCTTTAACTTATTCTCTTCACCAGAGGTGAAGAATCAGAAACTGGATCAGAAACAGGCCGGCGTGGCTTGTTGTGGTTCTCATTCTGAACAACCAGCAGCAGCACCTGATTCCACTCAATTATATAATCAGACAATCTTTAAACAACCGGTCATATGAGCTTCAGTTTGGCTGGAATGAAAACCTGACCCAGTTTGACATCTCAGCTCTACACTATTCACATTTATAGTAGAATGGATCAGAATGTGGACTCTACCGTGAGTGACTCTGCTTTCAATCAACAGTGTCATTACTGTTAAATGCACTGCAATAGTTTCTGTGCGAGTACACACACGTTCATATTTGTAAGCTGTTAATTAAAGAGATAATAAAATGAACAGTTAAACAAGACTGAGGTGTGTATAGAAGTACGCTGAAAACCCAAATGTTGTGGAACAGGAGCTGCCATGTCCCATGACATCTAATGACACTGCATTGACCTGTTTAATGTGTGTTTCAGCTCCTGAGTTGAATCTAAATGTGATTTCTGCCAGGTACTGGTTTGTTTGCATAGACAGTAATTATTGCATAATTATTACCACCCACTGCACTGTCCACTGTGGCTGGGAATGCCTTTTATGACATATTCCTAGTGACACTGACATTTAGCTTCTTTAACAGTAATGAACAGTAGTTTTAGTCGTGTGTAGAGTTGTGTTAAGATATTTGCAATACATTGTTTATTTATTTAAATGCATTTAAAATGTAAAAGATATGTGTGTCTTTGTTATATTATAGTACAGAACAGGCTGAGAAAAAGTTTCCTCACTTGAGCAAACATTTTGGCAAACAAACAAAAGAAAAGTGACGACAGGAAGAATTCAATTATCTTCGTGCTGTTTCCAGGATAACTCAGGATGAGATGTCAAGTATTTATTAAAACTTTTCCTCCCTCAAAAGTTTAAAGCCACTTGTGTTTCTCTGCTCACAGCTGACTGCTCTTAACAGCTCCCTGTGCTGACTAATGCTTAGAGTAGGTTTACCATAATATTTGCAGAAGCTTTTGACAGTGTCCTACGAACCACACTAAGAAAAATCTGTTCTTTTCTGCCTGTGTTAGATTGCAGCGCACAACGCCCACCTGTACAAAAGGTGCTTCAAATGTTTTTATCATACGGTTATAAATGGAAGGTGCTTTGACAGAATCAGGAAACCAGCTCCTTCTTTAATGGCACAAGATGGGAGGAAAGAAAGTGAAGTCAGTGGTTTCAGAAAAAATTACTTTTTTTCCCTTCTACGCCTTGTATGCAAGCAGACATCAGGTAGCGAGCGCTCATTATCGAGCGAGAGGTAATTTACAAGAAGATAAAATGCGCTGTCATAGATTTCATTTTCTTTCTGCCCTTCCATCTGTAAAGGAGACGGGGAGAAATTTTGGTACACAACCCGTGTGTTTAAACTATCATTCACTGCTTTCTCTGGATATCAAATTTGAGGAGGTTGCAGAGCCATTTGTTTCTTAAAAAAATTTGTTTTGCTAAACAGTGACAGAATCTGTGACTGTACAGGGAAAACAAACCATCTCAAATATGAAAGGAATATCCATCCATTATCCATAAGCTTTAATTGCTGCAGACAAGCCCCTGCAGTAGACAAAGAAAGACCCTTAGCCCAGTGGGTCCTATATAAAGTCAGGTCTATGGTATTGGACAGTGACATGATTTGAAGATCTGATTGGGTTTTGAATTTTGTTACTTTTAAAAGATATGCATGTAAAACATGACCTGATATCAAAAGCAAGACTATTTTTATTTTATTTCCACTTTATAAATAGCAATAAAGATGAAGATCAGCCTACATTGTGGGTAATTATCATCTGATGCTGCGTTCCATTTGATATGGGGTGTCAGATTTTCTGAGTTCAAAGTAATACATTTTGAACGGAAGTTCAGAATTCAAGATGATTGCACCACACTCAGCAGTAAAAGTAGTCCTTAGACAGATAATTAGCACTTCGTTCAGTGTGTATCTCATGAAACCATACACTCAGTCCTGTTCAACTTTCACCTGTGCACACGTTTCCATACTGTTCTGATGAGTAAAATACTGCATAATATGGTATAAACAGGAATCACTAACTGTGATAAAAACGGTGTAAACACCCATAAGCCTGATGTGGTAAACTCCTTTTTTTAAACTCCTTTTTTAAACTCCTTTTTTAATCATAATTTTATGCACCATTAATACATTATTTAGCAAATACTTGAGGACATTTTGTCCAAGCTTCTAGTTCTTTAAGTTCTCTTCTGAGGCCTATATACATGAGTTAGATGGATAGTAAAGACATGAATCCATGTACCGACCAGTTCAGGCTGGAGAAGTTTGTGTGATCATGTATATTTATTTATTTATTTATTTATTTATTTATTTATTTGTTTGCTTGTTTGTTTGTTTGTTTGTACACTTTACACTGTTAATACTAAACAATTATTCCTTGTTGCATCCTATTGGAGCTTTGATGTTGACCTTCTGCCTTCCTTTATGTCCATAAATACCCATATTTACCCTTTCCTAACATCATGGTTAGTACCTGGTTTTATGAGTGTTACAGTGAGTTCAGTGTTTTCCCCAGTCTAGACTTCAGTAGAACACTGGAATATGGTTAAATGGGCGATTTCCAGCATAAACATGCTCCTGAAGTCTACAGAAATTGGATGGACCTGAAACCCAGGATTAATATTGTGTTCCTATGGACATGTAGAAAGTAAATGAGAAAGGAATTAGAATGATTAGCAGATCATTGGGTATGTGTATAAAGAAACATGTCTGCGCACACACATACACTGATTAAATCTCAAGCCTACTTACTCTCCTCCAAAGAGGATTTAATCACACGCGAGCCCTCCTTACTAATTGTGAATATGAAGCTTGGTGCTGATTGATGAGTTTATCCTACTCTCTGACCTCTCTGCCCTTCCCTCCCTCTCTCCACTCTCCATCTTTCTCCCTTCTTGTCCTCCCTCTGCTCCTCGGTCCTCCCTCATCCTGTCATTTCCGCTCTCCTCTGCTCTGCTTTCCCCTCCCTTCCTGCATTTCTTGAACACTTCTTGTCCTTCCCTCTGTCCTTCCAGCCTCTTTACCCCCTCAATGGTAGCGAAGTACAGGGCACAGCGTAACTCTGGGGGAAATGTCACTGTATTATACAGAAATGATTTTGGGTACAATATCAATTACCAAAAACCAGTTGCTCTTCAGCATGATCAGCTGATTGTCAATACCTGTAGGGTATAGCTAGATTTTGCAATATTCCATGCATTCTCTCTTATTCTCTCTAATAAATGAATTAGTCACATTTAAAATGTCAGAATTGCATGGTGTAGGTCATGTGCTGTGCTCTGATAATCACTGCACTGGGCAGAGTGATGTACTCTACAGAGGTGCTATCCAGTTAGCTGTGCTAAATTGTTTGAGTGGTGTCCTAAATAGACTGGATGTCACTTTCACTTTCTGTGCTCCCCTTGCTCTTTCTCATTCATTCACTGCAGTCTAGGCAATAATGTTGACGACATAAATCACAAATGATCTGATCACTATAGTTTACACACAGTATGTGTTTAAGTACATTAAGTGAATTAACATTTACATCAAGTGTCTGTTATTTCTCAATTACATCTACTGGTGCTTCCAGTTTTTCCAGAACTGAAATCTGTCAACAAAGCTCATACTGGCCTTTTGAACAGCAGGCTTAAAAGTGCTATTCGGTTTGAATTAACTTCAGGAGGACATCAGGAAAAGAAAAACACAATTCTGCTGAAACTCTTGTATCCACATGGCAATAAAGTCAATGAAGGTTGAGTAAGTTTAGCATGTTTGATCCATGTAGTCACATGATCACATTCACCACAGCTGTGATCGATGGTCAGAAAGATGCTGATTTCAACTGCAGTTTAACTTCACTTTCCCGTCAGAAAGTTTCGGAAGGTTTTTATTTAGCATTTTGGAATGTTTTAGATGTTTAGATGTTTAGATGTTCTGATATATGTGCTTAATAATTAAAATACAGCCCAAAGAAGCCAACATCTTTTGTTCCAAGGTGAGGTGACATCTGCCTGAAGAAACACAGAGATGATAATTCAGACCAAGCTAAAATGATCAGATGGCCACTGAATTCAGTGAAAAACACCAGGTTTGGCTTGTTTTTTTCTCAGAGGACAGCAGAGAAAAACAAAGACATGGTCGATCCACATAGATAAAATTACAGAGGAGCCCCAGTGATAGAATTACCCCACGACCCCATGTAAATTTAATCCCATCCAAAAAAGCCTGTCCTTGGCAGCACAGTCACATTATGGCACTTGTGTTTCATAGCAATCTGTAGCTCTATTCAGAGTGAGTTAAATCTATAAGTGGTGGGTAATTCTCTGTTACAGATCGTCTTCTTTTCATCCACATCAGCCATGTATGTCTCATCCTCTGAGAAAATTACAGGCTGGTTTAAGTACTGTATTTCACTGAACTCAGGAGTGGTGTGATAATTTTAGTCTTGGATTCACATCTCTGTGTTATTCCAGGCAGTTGTCGCCTCTCATTTGAAGACTTCTTTGGCTGCTGTTACCTACCATATGCACAGTAGTCTCAGACTGCACAAATCCAAGATACTCCAGAAGAGATCAAACACTCATTAAATCGCAAAATGAAAGCTTACAGAAATGAAAATGAAATGAAATTGTTGTTGGAACTGTTGGACATTTTGTCTCAAACTGAAATTAGAGCCAGCATCTCCTGAGGTTAGAAACCTGGAGAGTTTTATCACTGGAGACATGGAACATTTTTATTACAGATGCCCCCCTGATGAACTTAATCTAAGCTGAATAGAGCTGTTTTTATGTAAACTGCTTACTTAAAAAATTATCTGTTTGCCTGCATGTCATGTTCCTTGCGCTCTGTGATTCAATGTGGTGAACATACCCCAGTAGTGACTCTAGAATTCCAATTGTGACACTGGTCTGGTAAAGCAAGTACTTTAATACCTGTTTTATAGCCATGTTTTTGGTGTTTTTTTGTTTCATTTCCATAGAAATATCTTTTTTTTTTTTTGTAATGCTGTGACGGTGACGCCACAGGTAATGCATATGTTGCTCAGCTCCAGGGGCCTGTGGTTGTGGGTTTGATCCCTGCTTAGGTCACTGTCTGTAAGGTGGTTGGTGTGTTCTCCTCGTTTCCAGACGGGTTTCCTCTGGGTGCTCTAGTCTCCTCCCGCCCCCCAAAATGGTGAACTGGCCATGCTGAATTGTGCCCTACCCACTAAACATTAGATGTTTTTTAGACATCTTTTATGAGCAGATCATGTGTATATATATATATATATATATATATATATATATATATATATATATATATATATATATATAAAACATCTTATGTTTAGTGGTTAGGTGGAGGGTGTGTGGTCCCCTGCGATGGACTGGTGCCCTATCCAGGGAGTGCCCTATCCTTGCACCTGATGACTCCAGGTGAACCCTGGATCAACCGTGATCCTATTCAGGAACAAGCAGATAAGATTCTGACTTATGTATTTCACCATCTGTATTTATCACCATCTTGGTGCCTGTAACATAGGACTGTAACAACTCACACCCAGTCTGTGACCTTTATGTCCACCTATGGGGTGAGTTTTAATATTCTGGTCACATGACTGGGCTGAATTGACAAGAAATAGCTGCTCAATAACGAATTTAAGTTTGCATTTGTAAATAGAGCTGTTCCAGCTGCTTATTCTTCAAATTATAGAAAAAAAAACCATAATGTGTTAGTTTGTGCCCCGTTATACCCTACTTATTTACTCTCTAGGCCTTGTCACAGGCTGCCAAAATATTCATTTTATGCAAACTCTGGGGTAATGCTTAGCCTCCAGACACTTCAGCAGTATCAGAGCCGCCACCCGTCGCAGTTGTGCAGAGTAAACCGAGCATACAAAGAAAGATAAACCCAATCCCTCTCTTCTGTCAGCTGGAGAGCAATCTAATGCAGTAGAGAAAGAGCAGAATGAAGAACGGGTCACCAAGGCTGCACATGGTTGTCAGTCTGATTCCAGAGGTAGTCCTTTCATGTACAGCAATATTTTTTTTTTCTCCAGGTTACCCGAGGGCATGGGATTCTTTTCACTGCAGAAAGTGTTGAGGGTTTGTTTGTTTGTTTGTTTGTTTTTTAAGTTTGTGGCAGAACAGGTGATAGGTCACTGCATTTGTTAGACACGGATGATAAAGTGTGCTTTCGTGAAACACACATGAATGAAAACTGCAATTATGCAGAGGACGACGGTGTGTTATGATGCAGGCTGTGTGTGGCACTAAGTCGATTAGAAAGGTCACTGAACATAAGGGATCACAAAAGCAGCTTGTGCTCCCATTGAAGCGAAACAGTAACACAGTCAATGGCTTAATCGATAGACCTCAGCAGGAAAGCATTCTTCCACACTATACGTCACAGGGAAAAACTCAGTGGGGAAAACTTTGTAGCTTAAATGGTTCAAGCAGTCTAAAGTCATCTGACAGCCATGCGGCTTGTTTTTACAATAACAATTATTGATGCTTTCATTGCACTCATAGTTTTGACAACAGCTTCAAATAATATGTTTGGAGATGTAGACAATTCTACTGATCTTTGAAGCTAACCTTCCTACAGGAGACATATTGGTCATAACGGCATTTATTTTGTGTGATTGAAGGATATTTTAAAATGCAGTCCTTTGGTAACGTAGTAACAACTGTGTGAGGTTAAATCATGAGCAAATATAGGAACTGCTTAAAATAAATAATGTATTAAACATAGCTAAACCAATGAAAAGTGTAAAAAACCAGTAAAAAAGCTGTTCAGGCCCAGAAACATATTCAACAGAAGTGCAAAAAACTCAAACGCCAACATTTAGCCAACACTCTCTAAATGTGGAGAGAGTTAAAAGGGGCTACAGAGGACAAACCCACACATCTAACACGTTGACTGGAAAGTATCAAACAGTTTTGCTGTTGCTGTAGCACCCCTTGCTGCAAAGCTTAGATTATTTATTTATTTATTTATTTATTTATTTATTTATTTATTTAACATGAATTCAGTAATTCAGTAAAAGCAAATTGTTTTTGAACTTCTCATTGTGCATGCATTTAACAAGCTGAGAGATGCAAAACCATCACTGGAGGTGAAAGTCATGAGAAATCTAATGCAGCTCCACCAAAGTTACAAAGTGAAGTTAGTAGCGTTATGACCTGGAGTAGCATTGATGGACACTATTCTCACTATTACAAGTAGTGCTGCATATATATATATATATATTGTATCAATATATCACAAATTATTTTATAACAAGATATACAAATGACCATATTGTACTAAGCAGGTAACCATCTATGAGTGATTTAATTTCAGAGAATGTCAGTCGGTCGTTTGGGTGAAAATATATGGAACTTGGTTACCATCTTGTGCAGATCATGATGGAGAAACATCACAATTAAAGGAGCTGCATGAGAACTTTATTTCACCATCTCTAATGACAATCCAGTGCAGTTTGCTGAGCCAATAAAAGACCATGAACAGTGTAATTGTCTTATTTTTATTATTTAAAGATTGACACAGATATTTACCATATACATATACATATACAGCACATCTGCAAATACATATTCATACATTACCACTGCATTTTCATATAGTATTGTACATCACCATTTCTCTTATATATTGAACACAATGTTCTTGCAAGCATCACCCTGTTATATAGTGTATGTAACTGTGTGCTGAGCCTGGAGTGGTAATGACAGGGATGCCATTCTTTATAATAGACCTCAGAAGTGGATTAAGCTATTATTTTAAGACAGAAATGGTACATAAAGTTTCTTTAACTGCTTAACGGACAAATTAATAGTGGCCACATCGCTCTCGTTCTGTGCCGTAAAGAATAGAACACTGATTGTGAGACTGTTCTGTTCTTCCGCTCCCACTGCACAGGCCCTTCACACGGTTGGATCAGGTGCATTAGAAGCAAAATAACTCCTGATTAGGAACCACTGGGTTAATTCATTACAATAACAGGCTAGTCTTGTCAAACTCATCCTTGCTTCACTTCCGTATTTGTGTCCAAGTGACGTATGTGCTTTGAGCCATCAACAAATAAAGGTACTGCATTTCAAACTTACATAAAAAGGTATATGTGCCAGTGAAGTTTGAAAATCAATATATGTGTCTTACCATTAGTTAGAAAGTGATTGAATAGCCATACACTTGCTAACCTTGTGTTGTAGCGAGTTAGGACTGGCCTCATTGACCCAATGACACTTTTATTTCCTGGCATTAGAGAGGGACTGGCTGAGCACTGGGGATCTGTTGTTAAGGCACTGTGATATATTAGCCCGTGCCAGAGTAAGTCAGTGGCCAAATTAGAACCCTGACTGTAGGTTAAGTGAAATTTATGTGCTCTCATGGACGAGGGAGGCCATGTCTGGATTGGGAGGCTGTGGAGTGGAGGTGTAAGTGGAGGGGGCTGATTTCAGCCTTGGTGGGAATACAGTAGTTCTGTGCAATACAGCTTAAGCCATGCCATTGTATGTAAATACAAGTGCATTCGTGATCGAAACTAAATCTCAGTAATGCTTTAATTCCTCTGGAATGTGTTTTATATGATTTGTAGGTCTATTTCCATGTTATACAAATTTACCCACATGAAATCCCCAGGTAGCTGTATTAGCATAATACAGTAGGTCTAAAATCCATTTAGAGATTATCATTTAATACTCTTATTTGAGAACTGCTTCAGATCTACTTTGATGTCAATATCATTAATACGTTTCAGGCACATCACATGGCAATTTTCGAATTCATTGAAAGGGATTCCCACCATTAAAAGCCAGAACAATGGGACTAATTCACTCCCAACCATGTCGATGTCAGGTTTGTTTACAAACCATTCCTCCCTCATTCACTTTCTGATCTGCCACTAATTTTCCACTGTGTGTTTACAGACTCCTAACACAAAGTCTCATTACCTTAAACTAACAGCTCGTGATTGGAGAAGATCTGACTGCAGTCTGGGCTCTGACCCTTCAGCTAATTACTAACTGCTTGTCTGAGTGCTGTGTTTACCGAAAGGAAAGGACAGTTCACTCTGGCAGAGGGCTTTGCTCTGCAATCAGCCCCCGCTTTCTTGAATTAGTGATTAATCTGTGCATTGCTGTTTGGATTACTGCCAGCTTTGTTGTGCACTCTTCTCAATTTTTCAGAGGTCTGAGAACAACAGGCAATGATTTTCGTCCTGATCGCATGAATGTGTCATTGATGTGTTCGGGGCTGTTCGTTTTCAGCTAGTTTCAGTTAATTCGATGACATATTTCCATCCAGAATTAATTCTGTCTGTAACATGGCTTCTTTAGATTTTCACAACATTTCTGTGGGCAGTTTGAACACAGTAGGTTAATAATACTTTAGCATATTCAATCTGAACCTTGCTGAACCTTGACTGAGAGTATTTTCACTCTTCTAGCATTCTGAAATGGTGGGATCTCTTCTCCGACCAGAAAAACATTTTATTGACAGTTATTAGAACAATATGAGCAAACAAACCCCATAACATTTTTAATGAATGCAGTGTTGGTTGTATAAATTGGTGACAAAATACAAGATGCTAAAATTCACCAATGAAGCTACATGCAGTGAAGGAGCCTTAAACTCCCCTAATTTTGCACAAATTTATTTCAACAAAGAATTTCACAATCCTTTAAAGCAATTAAAATAGGCCTAGAAATGAGTTATATGAAGGTATAATAATCTTACTCTACACCATTTGGCTTGCTCACTAGGGGATCTATCTCTTATCCTTTGTTCATGTGTTGTTCCCCTTCTTAATTTCTGTGAAGCTGCTTTGTGACAACTTCACTTGTGCAAAGCGCTATACAAATAAATTTGGATTTGATTTGATAACAAATTTAAGTATTAAATCGGCTCCCCAGACAAAAGTTGAGTCAGATAAGAGGATAACTGAGCATTAAATGCCTGTGGGGTGTGCAAAAAGGGTTTATGGATTGAGAAGAATGAATTCAGTCTTGTTCAATGACTGGAATATGGAATATGGTTTGCAACTTAAATGTTAATGTTTGACAAAAGGAGTGACTGCATTTGGTGTGCCAAAGGTCATAGTCTGAAAAGTAGCTGAATTTGCAGATGTATCAAAGTGTATGATCATACATGTCTACCAGCATTGGCAATAAATTCAAGTCTACAGGAAATTCTCATCATTATTGTGGCCAAAAGTCAAAACTGATAGACAGGGATCATCTCGTAAATGAAAACCATTTCCTTTCCAGGCAAGAATTGCTTCTGAAAGTCAGTGCAACCAATTTCTGACAGAAAAAAAACAAAAAAACAACAAAAAAACACATCTATCCCTGTGTTTCTGTATTCCAAGAAGACATTTCTTGCATTTACAGGGTTACGAAGGTGACTAATTGGCATGAAGAATATTCAGAAGCATTCACACATCTTGACTTGCTTGTATAATACCCAGATTGGAACCCTTCTGGAAATATGTGGGACTAACTGGAACAACGAGTAGCACTAGGGAATGAATCCACAGTCTTTGGCAAAATTGCACAATTCTTTTATGCATGACTTGCAAAACATTGATACACCAGGCCATACCAAATCCAACTGCACACTCACTATTTGGTGACATGTGACATTTTTTTTGAGCTTATCTTGACTATATTTATGACTTTACAGAGATTATCTTTTATAATTAGACTGTTTGTGTATGATTTCTCTGTTGGTGAGTCATTAGACTGTAGCAGTGGATGTGAGGCAGACAGTTATTGGACGGTGTCATTAAAACCCTCAGGAGAAGCTGTCTTCCAGAGCATTGGATGTCCTCTCAGTGTGGTATGTTGTCAGAAAGCCAACAAGCCTTGAGACAGCACTCAGGAAACACAACCTGTTGTGCTTAAAGCTCATGTGTTTGAATGTGGTGCTGAAAACTACAGCCCAGGGAATTATGCCAGCAGTGTGCAGCAATTTGATCCTCAACTCTGGACGGAATCTACACTTTCTCCAGATAATTAGACAAAATGGATAGTTGTGCAAAATACACCTGCCGAAACATTAGTGTGCCTTATATTGTGGAGGTCTCCCACACGCCACTGAAACAGCTTTGACCCACAGAGGCATGGACTTGATGGACTCGCAATTTGTGCTACAGCTTTTCTTTGGGATCAGACCAAATGGACTATCCTTCACTCCCCACATGCATCAGTGATCCTCAGACTCTCAGAACCCTATTGCCTGTTTTATCGGTCGTCCTTCTTTATTGCTTTTTTTGTGGGTACTGTCCACTGAACAAAAATGATCCCCTACAAAACCTAATGTTTTGGAGATGCTTTGATCCAGTAATCTGGCCTTTGCCAAAGTCACTCGTACACTTGTTCATTAATTGTTCTCCTGCTTCCAACAACATGCCTTCAGTTGTTACTTTATAAGCATCATTCACTTCAGTGGTTGTAATGCTATGGCTGATTATATATATATATATATATATATATATATATATATATATATATATTTTTTTTTTTTTTACTATTATTACTGGTATGTATATATATATATATAT
>CM067510.1:7214925-7230117 GCA_034509495.1 Acestrorhynchus altus | reverse complement strand
AAAAGTGATATATATATATATATATATATATATATATATATATATATATATATATATATATATATATATATAATTATTATTATTATTATTATTATTATTATTATTATTATTTGGAAAGATTTAAACAAGTAGCTAATGACACAAGTTTAATGCCGTTTTTGAGTAGGAACGCAACATTACTAGTCAGCATTATTCACGTTTTCTGTGGAGAAAAAAAAAATATTCAAAAGAATGCTTTTGAATCCTTATCATCAATAAAGTGTGAAAGGCATGGCAGTTTCATTTATGAGATTCATTTCCTTTGCAAGGGTAAATGAAGGTTTTTCTGCAACATTGCAAAACAGCTCTTTAGTTGGTTCAGCACCATTAATTTCCAGTATACCTAATCCTCTTTTAAAGCGATCAGAAAGTCGAGTTCTGATGAGATTCTATCGGCCTGCATCGCTCACCATGCTGTTAAATGGCTCTGCTGGTAATTGCTCTTTAAACACAATCTCTCCAGATACCAGAGGACACAGAAACAGGAGACAAATAGGATTACGAACTTCATATGGACTGCCAGTAGGAGACAGAGATGACCATACAAATCAATTCCTCAGAGAGAGAGAAGAGAATGAGAGAAAAATGACTATAAGAGTGTGTCTGTCAAATCGCAGGGGTCCTTTAATTATACCAGGAGAAAAAGCAAATTGCAGTGTGTTGCTTTGAGATGATTGTGGTCATTAGGCTAATAGATCTTCTCAGGAAGTAAAATAGATGTGTGGCCAAGAAAAGCAACTGTCATGTAATGATATTAAATGTCACTGAGCTATTTTTAATGTGCAGTTTAAAGTAGCCTGTTTATAATTGTTTAGAGGCTTGGACTGGGTGCAAATGCTCTGGAATAACAAGTTCAGAAGACTTATTCTGTTGCTATGTTGGATATAAAATGATTTGCGTGACATCAGCTGTTTGAATAATGTTAGACAGGCAGGCAGATGTAATATTAGAATTGTATTAAACATTTTGCCCCTTAAAGGTGACATCTGATGCATTTATTTGTCACATGCTGGTCCATTGTGCTCTAGTTTTGTTCCTTTTTGGTCTCTGTTTCTGTGTTTTCTTACTTGCCTGTCATGTTTTGGTCTTCTTCCCATCATTGTCTTTGACCTGTCTTCAGACCTGTGCCTGCTTTGTAGCCCTGCCTTCTTGTTATCTGCTCCAGGTGTGTCCAGTCTGTCTCTGTGTATATGTAGGTCTATTTTTATTTACACTTATTTTTTAAGTTGCTATTTAATGAAAACATAGCTTGTCTCCTTCTCCCCCATCATTTTTGTCTTTCAGACAATTCAAATGTGAATTTTCTATATTCTGGGATTTTCGCTGCTGCTGCTGCTACTGCTACACCCATATGCTTATACCTGAAAATTCAGCCATTTCCTTCATTCTGTGTCCTTTGGCGCACACACACACACACACACACACACACACACACACACACACACACACACACACACACACACACACAAACATGAACATTTACTTTGTGACTCATTTTCCAAACACACTGAATGAGGTGTTCAATCATATTCAAAATTTTGCCCCTTAAAGGTGATTATGTAACACATTTATTGAGTATTTCCATTTGTTTGTGTCTTGGGGCGAGAATTGCTAAGACGTAGTTTCACACACCCATTTAAACCCCCCTATTATTGTAAAAAATAATCACCTCTGATTACTGGCTTATGAAATTATCCAGAGCAACTTGTTTCATCGCTGTTGTTGCTGCTTTGATCTGTGAATCTGGCAGTAGAACTTTACGTTGATTCAAAATGTCATGGTGCATGGACCAATAGGAATGCTCCAGAATACAATCAAATTTTTACAGTGACTTCCAGTGAAAATTAGATACACACTGGATATGCCCATTATGGGAGTTATATGTTTATTTATTTTATTTTTTTCTCGGCTTCATACCTCAAGATCAGAGTAACCTACACACCTGATATAAGCTTGTATCAAACTATGAATAATCAGTGAGTAATCCAGCTTGGAATTCAACTGAAAACATCCCACAGAATTGGCCTAGGGCTCAAAAAGGGTTTTTCCTTCTCCTTTAAAGTTGGAATAAGAAAAGCATGAAATAAAGATGCAGAATTCGTGCTCCGTTATCTTCATTCTTGTTGTCACTTGTTCTTTTCCATGGAGTGCTTACATGTGAACAGTTCATTCAAAGCATGTTCAGCTGTCTAATGAAGTCCTTAAGTGTCACTTCAAATATGCATTTGGCAGCCTTCATGTCTTGGAGGAAGCATGTTAGCCTTCACCCTCTCAGGGCCGGTAGTCTTGTGCAGTAGAGGCTGCTCTAGCTCGTAGGGATCTGTATTGCAAAAACCCGGAGATATGATGCATAACACTAGAAGTGGGCAATATGACAATATTGCATTTTATAATAAATTCATGTGATACACTATATTTCTATGAGCATATTGTGGATATTGTCAGTGCTTAAAGAACTCTGACCAACTGCATGTTTCATTGAAAATAGTTTAAGTAGTCCGGTTTCACAGGATATAATGCAGCACATTTTGAACACATTGGTGTATTAAATACACTGTGGATAGTGTTTAAATAGCAGATTTTAGAATCTGACCCTATCCAAAGCATTTTGTCAGTGTCAAAATGTCACAAAAATATAGTGCATTGTGACAATGTCTTTAAATATCATGATTAGTGATGTTTAATGCAGTAAATGAACACTAGCCAAACCTAGGATTCATTGGAGCAGCGTAGCTGTGTTTGTGTGAGTGAGTAAGAAAGAGAGAGAGAGAGAGAGAATAAGAAGTGGAGGGAGGGTTAAGTGTGTGAGAGTTAGTTATGAAACTTAATCCATATTTCAGCATGAATAAAATGCAATCTACCTTTTGAACTCAGCAGTAGCACCCCAGCTGCAATACCAGCCACATTTATTTCACTAAATGAAATTGCTAATATGTCAAGCTGTAACAAGAGTGAATTATGGGAGGATGTTTGGTCCAAACACACTCTGTAGTTTCCAGATTAATCATGTGCAGTGTTAACATTGACAGCACGACGTTTGAGGCTATATTTTTACCATCACAATACTATGTATCACAATACAGGGGTTATGATTCAGTATTTTGCAATATATTGTGATTGTTTTTTTTGTTTTTTTGGGGGTTTTTTTGTATTAAATTAAACCTGAATTAGAATTAAAAACCTACCACCATGTGCATCAAATCTGAGTTAAAGAAAAGTTTAATTTTTATGTAGTGAGAACGCTGATATCTGAAGATATCTGAAGTGTACAACATCTGATGGGTCGGGATTAAACAAATTGATCTTGTATGATTTGCAAAACATAATATTGCCATATTTCAATTTTCATTTTTTTTTTATACCCGTACTAGTTAGTGTGTGGAGATTGACCATTTTGGACACATGAAATGTTGTTTAGAGAGCAGCTATGTATTCTTTCCTACCTGTGTGTCCACATACCTTTGTGCCCTTTTAAAATTATGATTATTGGTGTTTCAACATTGTTCATCTTTAAAACTCAGAAGCATCTTTTAGCTCCTTTAGGTCTGTTTTTTTTATGTATTATTTATTTATTTTTTTTTATCCCCACTAACATTCATCCTTGCACAGCTATATCCATCCCCAACTGCCCACTAGATCACATGTAGCATTTGTGTTGAAACCAAACCACAATACGACATTCCAACAAACAATGTTTTATGAATGAGCCTCATTCTTCTGCAAGATAACACCAGACTCACGGACAGATCAGACATTGTAATAGGAAAAAAAATGGCACTGGTCTCTTCATTACAAGCAGGGTTCGTTACATAACGCCAAACTGATTTAGCAGCACTCCAGCATGTCCTCATATGTCACCACAGACAGAGCAGCACTGGCAGACTCTAAGCACATTAATAAGCCAGACTGGTTCTTACAGTCTACCCTATTTCTTGCAAGAGGTTTCAGAAAATAATGAGAATTCTCCACTTCTGAGACCTTCACTCTCTCCCTCCCACACATGCACAGAATCGCACACTGTGTGTGTGTGTGTGTGTGTGTGTGTGTGTGTGTGTGTGCGTGTGTGTGCGTGTGTGTGTGTGTGTGTGTGTGTGTGTGTGTGCGCGTGCGTGTGTGTGAGTGGGAAGCGCATACACATTGTGTGTGGTTTATGTGAAGCAAGTTGCATGTGTGTGTTGTTTTAACTCATTATTACATTATATATCTCGCATTGTCTCTCTATCCATCTGTCTGTGTCCCTCTCTCAAACACACACACACACACACACACACACACACACACACACACACACACACACACACACACACCCACACACACACACATGCTGATAAGTAGGTTAATTTCACTGCTGATCAGGGAGTTTTGGGGGTTTTTAGCCACTGAGTGTAAAGCTGCTCTGACACAGATCACAAAGTCTCTAAAAGGAAGGATTAGTGTGACTTTCTGTGCAGATCAAATTTAAAAAAAGCACGTCAGTTTGTCAAGTCATCCCCTAGCCACTAATATGTCCTAGTATATTAACTGTCCCTATGTTATCGCTAAATGGAAAAGGGGGCAGGAGGATTGAACAGTGTTACAAAAATACATTGAGCCTATAGGGTTACATTTGTAGAGCCACTTCACAAGGAAGCTCTCACTTCCCAATAGGCAATTCTAAACCTCATAAAACTAATTCAGTTTCCTCAATGTTTGCGTTCTGTTCCAAACAGTTAAATACAGCAAATGAGCTTTACAGTGTGTCTGGAGTCACCACTGTGAATGTGTGTGCACTGGAGTTTGTGTGGCTGACAAGTACTCTTTGCTTTAATAGAAAAGATATTTTCTTTCCACTCATATTCACAAGTAGTGTCATCAGTGTGCTTTAACCTTCTGTAATCTAATGTAATACATTTAGAGACTCTGGCACTCTACCACCATTTAATTGCTTACAGTTTGCTTACAGCAGTTGGGCATTGTGCATGTCCCTGTTCTTCACAGTAAAAGAGAAAAATAAAAGTGCCGCCTAGTATCGGATTAGCTGGACAAGACGGATAGATCACAACTAGAGCTAGTTTTGCTAGTGATCAGCCTTGCTTGTCTATATAACAGTGCTGCGTTTTATTGTTAGTTGACCTGCACTTTAAGCCCATATGTTTCTACCCAAAATTCACACATCGTCAAAAAAATAAAAATGTAGCACCCAGATGGAACCCACTGCAGGGCATGTCTGCAATGATTTCATATCAGACTGTTATAGAGTCACTTGGAAAGTCAGTGAATCATCTTCAGTAACAAGACTCATTTTTGTTATGCTGGAGATGATCACCGAATCTGTGTGTGGAGGCACCGTGGGTAGGACAACACTCACATACTACTGCTGTCACAAAAGCTTGCCTTGGCCAGTCGTATCAGAAGACCTGTTAAATTGCTTGACTGAAAATATGTGGGATGCTATTAGAATTAGACACACTATCAACATTCCAGGCCTGCCACAGGACACCATTCGGAACCTCAACAACTACAACTCTATACTGAGATGTCTGGCATGTTGCATTATACCCGATGCCTCACTGAGAGACACTACTTCTGTATGTGTACTTCAATAAATATTGCCCATATCAGTCTAAAATATTGAATCATTATTTATTGATCTTTCTTCTGCAAGCAGACACTTTCTTCTGGGTGCCGTAATCGAATTATGATTTGGCAATGAGTGTAAATTGTGTGTAAAACTGTATGTATCTACCACTCAGCTGTTCTGAGTTGGTG
Organism: Acestrorhynchus altus; assembly: GCA_034509495.1. Taxonomy (NCBI): domain Eukaryota; kingdom Metazoa; phylum Chordata; class Actinopteri; order Characiformes; family Acestrorhynchidae; genus Acestrorhynchus; species Acestrorhynchus altus. The sequence goes on along the minus strand of CM067510.1, from coordinate 7,224,330 downwards.
AATACCTGTGATTACTTTTCAGATCTTTAGGTTGAATTACCTTTGTACTGTATGCAGTACACCTTTCCATTTGGTTCTTGGCATTGGCATACTACAGGCCATTCTTCCCTCACTCACCGCCAGTGTGTAGTCGTTCACCCCTGGCTACCTTCTCTTAGATGTGGAGAAGGTTATATGTTCTTTAATTGTTTGCTGTCTGCTGGCTGACTAGTACAGGGTTCATTCTAGCATTCTCACTGTTGTGGTTGATTATGGATCTGCATTTAAGGCATGAAAAATAAATGTGCACGTTTTAATTTTCTCTCTACATATGAGATTAAGATTGTAATTATGAGCTACTCTAACCTAATGTATGCGAGTTGTTGAACAATACTATACAATGTGTAGTAGCTCCATTTTTGTGTCTCTAAATGTATTATTTTAATCGTTTTCCTTATACACCACGGTAAACACAATGCAGAATGGGTTAAAAAGCAGAAATGGGCACTTGTTTGGACTAGCATTAAAAAGGTTAATGCCATTTGAGGCACTGTTGAGAATAAGTGTTTGAACCTGGGTCTCAAGATCATCAGGGCACTGCCTATGCTCAAGTAACACCCAAGCCAGAGGCTCTGGCAGGAGGAACAAGAGCCAAAGGTAATCTCCCATAATCCCTTTAGTGCACCCTGGAGATGGTCGTGCTTTAGAAATGTACAGCCCATGATGGAGACAGAAAAGAAAGCGATGCTATCACCTTCTCTGTGACTTAGAGAGGGGTGAGCAAAAGGCTAACAGTCTCTCTCAGCCTGACTGACCTCAGGTCAGACTAGCTGTCTCTCTCTCAATGGTTGTGTAAAATTAACTGCACCTCTCCCCACATCCACCTAAAGGCTGCTATTCACAGATGTGAACGGGTGGAGAGAGAATTCTATGGCTTTACTGATGATCCTGAGTTCAGAGTGGCCTTTCAGAGCTGTTGACCATAGGTGTATGTGAAATGAATAGTTTTAACAATAGCTGGATAACTAACTGAATCTGAACAGACATGTAAAATATTTCATTACAGTGTCCAAGTGTTGAGCAAAATCAGTAGAAATGAAATTATGGTATATCATCAGTGTCTGGGAGCTCACATGCTGGACCAAAATGAATTTAGTCTCTTTCATAACTACATACTGTACATATTAGTCTCATCGCAGGTACTGGATAATGAGTCCTAACATTACTAACTGAACAAAAAGTGTTCAAGGGTTCAACAGCTCCTAACCATACTAAAGATTAGACTGGTCGTGGTCATTGTTTGTCTGGTCATGACAATTGCTGTCATCCTCTTGCTCAAATTTCTCAAAACTTCCCACAAAGTTCATTTAGTGTATCCTGAAGTGCGTTGGCTCACCAAACAATTACCTTGAGTGATGGCAAAAGGGGAAGACTCTCTCTTGCCTAAAGAATAGAAAGAAACAGAGAGAAAGGTCAGATCATCAGTCTTTTGTGTTGTTTTAATGGAGTGGATGGCTGTCTGCCAAGGCCCCTTTGTTGCCTTAGGAGGCCAGGTTAAGTAATGCTGCAGTTGGGATAATATCTCTCAGCAGTAGCACCGGAGAAGAAATAATAGCTGTGCTGAAATGGAGTTAAAGCATTAAGGATGGGAAATGGGGTTTAGCTAGAAGCTGAGGATTCTCTTTTCTCTTTCTTTTGGAGGAATGTATATGAAAACTATAGGCATTCTTTACTTCGAGGGTTGTTGTGTTCCGTGTTTGTTTGAGTGTATGTGTGAGATATGTGCCTTTATTCAGGCTTTAGCAATGGAATGTACACGTTGTGCATTCTTACAGAGCTGAGAAAAAGCTGTAGAACTGTTTACTTGGAACTGAACTCAGAACTGCGAGTGGCTGAGTTGAGTTTGTTAGAAAGAAAAGAATAGAAAAGAATGATCTTCAATCAATATCGTAATAATTGAACATTTTATGTCAATAATGATAAATGAATACAAATTTTAATGAATGATGAATGTAGTTTGTGTGTGTGTGTGTGAGAGAGAGAGAGAGAGAGAGAGAGAGAGAGAGAGAGAGAGAAACAGACCACAGAATGAATTTTAAGAACCATCTTAACAGGAAGGGGCTGTTCAACCAACATCAAATCAAAATATCAAAATTTATTTGTAGTGCTTTTCACAACTGATGTTGTCACAAAGCAGGTTTACAGAAATCAAAAAAAATGAAAAGGTTATCGACACATGAACATGACGGATAAGTCATAAACCCCCTGGTGGGCAAGACATGTAGACTGACTTACAACAAACCACGGAGTCTTTGGTTGGTAGGGCAGGTGCTGTTGTAGCATTTTTCTTGCTGAAACATCCCAAGTTCACCTCAGGTCAAAATTGAATATTACTGATCTGAACAATGCTACAGCAAAAACACAGCCACACAAAAAAAAGTATGCATCAGTAAGCATGCAAGGACGTTTCTACTTTTGCTTTAATGCTTTGAAGAAAGCTCCTGACTTTCTCAGCATATAGAGCTAATGTTATTTTCCCTCACGCTGAGGATGAGAATAGTAAGAATATAATACTGAGCTGCCTTATATTGACAGAGCATTCATGTCTTCAATGTCTCCTTTCTTATGTTTCATATGGATTATGATAGTAGCTCAATTATTCTTCCGAGTTTGTCGGTTCATGCACTGGGGAACATTTCAGATTTTTTTTTGATTGGTTCGAATCCAACATGTGCTAACTTACCCTTTATATTTGCCATTTCGCAGTATTACTTTGGGCATATTATTGGAGTCACATTTCACCTCGACTCATCACCTGTTCCATCTTCCTTTCTACTTACCATCATGGCTACCTCACTTAGATTGTCGCGCGCCTCACATGTCCTCACTTTGTGTGAATGTTAATAATGCGAGGTACAGCTGCTCACTCCTCGACCCACTTTTGATGCTCTAATAAATCCAAGACAAGATCACCTCACCCCAGACGTGTGTCATCTCATCGTGAAAACATATGGAGGCGATGATTTATAAGAGTCCAAGCTACACCAGGGTGCCAAGGCATGATGTGATATTTACATCGTAGAACAAGAGGAATAGAGAATGTCACAATGCATGTCTGTGCAGAGTTGACTGAAATGACCAAAGTAGGAAGGTACGTGCTTTAGGACATGCAGAAATGAAAACGTTCAAAGTAATAATGGAGAAAATTCTATTCAAGCTTCCATTTATGCAAGCAAACCTAACTGGCACAGTGCTGAATGCTTCTCCTAGCTGCTGAATGACAGCTCCTAGCTTGTACGGTCATGGTAAAAACCCTGAATGGTAGGAATGGTACAAATTTTGGTTGTGGCAAAGTTTGCTGCCTCAGTTTCTATGGTGGCAACTTGTATTAACTCTAGATTGTGAAGAGTGATCATATGAATTGCAATGAACTGCAGCAAATGAACATGCAACTGCAAGATTGCATCACCACCAGTGCAGAGCTTGCACAGGAATGGCAGACAGCAGGAGTGCATCGGAACACACAGTGAGACGGAGGCTTTTTGGAGGATGGCTTGGTGTCAAGAAGGGAAGCAAAGAAGCCACATCTCTTAAAAAAAATGTCAAGACCAGACTGACATTCTGCAGAAGAATAGGGATTAGACTGCAGAGGACTGGGGTACCGTTATTTCCTGTGATGAAAAGCCCCTTTATACTGTTTGGCCAATCTGAAAAAATGATTGTCTGGAGAAGAAAAGGTGAGCACTACCATGAGTCATGTGTCATGCCAACAGTGAAGCATCCTGAGACCATTCATGTGTAGGGTTGCTTCTGATCCAGAGGAGTGGGTTTGTTCAAAATTTGAACATTGCAATGAATAAGGAATGGTATCAAAATATCCCCCAACAGCAACACCTCCCAGTGATCCAGGAGCAATTTGGAGATGAACAATGTTTTGTTTTTGTTGTTTGTTTTTTTTTTTTCAAAATGTTGGAGCACCAAAAAAGTGATGACCAAGTGGCTCGGTGAACAAAACACTGGAATTTTGGGTCCATGGCCAGGAAACTCCCCAGATATCAATCCCACTGAGAACCTGTTGTCAGTCCTTAAAAGAGAGTGGACAAACAAAAACCCAGAAACTCCAAGCACTGATGAGTGATTGCCATCACTCAGGATTTCGCCCAGAATCTGATACAGCATAGCATACCAAGGCGAATTGCAGAAGTCTTAAAGAAGAAGAGTCAGAGGTGTAAATATTATGTTTTTTGGAGTAACTGTATGCATTTGTCATACAGTTACAGGTTAAAACCTCTATGGATATGGAATACATTTAACTGCACTTCATTATACTGTAAACTTTTTTTACAGCAAACTTGCAAAAATAATTTATGACATTATTATAAGGATATTTAAAGATTAAATGTAAAATTTAGTTTTCTCTCAATTAATCCATTCCCATACTTTTATAAGTTCACAATTTGATCTAAACAGAAAATATTTATTCAATCTAAATAATTTGTTCTTAATATAAGTAGACTGTGTGGTCTGTGAATAAATGGATGAGTCACAGGTTATATATATATATACATTGGGAATGTAATTTTATACAGAATGAAGAGATGATGGACCCTAAATGACAATGGTCTAATGAGTCATATCACCACAATGTTTTTCAAAACACATAAATTGAGAGCACAGCAGCATTGTTGAAGTCAAATGCAAATATAAAAGAGATAATGGAAATGCAAAGCAAACCCCACCAATACAACACATCAAATACATCATATACAGCATTAAAAAAAGCACCATTTGCAAACATGATGAAAAACTTTATTCCAGTAAACAGCAGCATTAACTGAAATTAAAAAACATTTTTAAAAGCTGCATTTGCGGATGATTCACAGCCACTAGGCAGTCAATGGTTTTGGACATGTACGTGTTTAAACACCTGGTGAATCTTAAGTAAAGCCAGTGTTGTGCTGAATTCTCACTGCCAGCTTCTTACTCCCCTTTCAGTTTATGAATAACTATTAATCTACAATTTACTTTCATAACAAACAGAATATGACTTAATCATTAGTTGTATATATATATGAATATTATATCCTCAACACACAGGTTTTCATATGTTTTTCAGTCCTAAAGATAAATATGTATTATTAAAGCTCTTTTGACAAGTGGCAACATTCTCATTATTTTACATTATTTTCAAAATAAATAAGTAAACTACAAAAATCTTCCCTTTCTCTGAGCAAGAGCTGGGCTACGAAAGTAATAAACAGAATATTCAAATAATGATGACTGTTGAATGATGAATGAACCCTTGGTGGAAGTTCCAGATATTGGAATTAAAGCGGAGAGCTGTGTCCTGATTTTGACACAATAAAAATGTATTGTTTTCTCTCTCTTTCTCTCTTTTTGCATTCTGTCTTTTTTTACTTCTACTCTCTATTTTCTCTACTGTTATCTGTAGCTTCAGTACAAATACTGGCATAGATGTGTTTGCACTGTCAGTGGTCTGCTCTAGCTGTAATTTGTTACACAACAGTTTATCATGCCTGTTTTTTGTAGATCTTCATTGCTCTTAAATCAGGCAGGCATAATAAAACTGAACTGAACTGAACTGATTAGATCCTAACCCCAAGTTCTTCTGCCCCACCTGAGAAGGACTCCAAGCTCCCCTGATACATGTATACATTGGCTCTCCACCTTCCACCAACTGGACCTGGACTAGTTTCCCACACTGCCATGGACTAGCTGCTCACCCACCATCACCAACTGTAGAAATCTACTGTTAATATTATGTCCACCAGATAATTAACATTACTTCAATACCCGAGTAATAGAACAGAGATGTAGGGGTCCAGTGTCCCCTAACCATGTATAAGTAGTTTGGCCAGAGGAGGATGGGTCCTCCCCTTGTGAGCCTGGTTCCTCCCAAGGTTTCTTCCTCCAGCTGAGGGAGTTTTTCCTTGCCACTGTCGCCATGTGGCTTGCTCACTAGGGGATCTGTCATTTATACATTCTGTTTCTGTTTTAACCTTCCTTATTTATTTATTTATTTATTTATTTATTTAATTTCTGTGAAGCTGCTCTGTGACAACTTCAGTTGTGAAGAGCGCTATAAAAATAAATTTTGATTGATTGATTGATAATAAAACAATGCTTAATGGACCCTTTAACTGTAAATCCCTGGTTTAGGGCACATCCACTTACGGTTCAAATTTACATCCATGTAAAATCGATATAGATACATATAATAATATGGTATTAATTAAAGATAGGTTATTTTAAAAGGTAGGATGAGGCTGCAGTACAGACATTGAAATGTTTATATTATATAGTAGAACAAGCCAATGATTGACAAATGATGGCTACTGGTGTTCTGCTTTTGAGACTTGACCCTGAAGCATAAACACATCCGAACTGATGGGCTTCACCACACTTATAAAATGGTATCAAGCCTGTCTTTGGTATTTTGAGCTAATGTGAGCTCTAAATCTAGTGCTGTTTTGACCTTGCCATTTTTGACCGACACTGCAGATGAATGTGAAAAGGTACTAAAACTGGGAAATATCACAGTGAAACATGACTGAAGAGCAAACTATTCATTTAAATTCGTTTAAACATATGGCATATTTTTGCTTACAGAGGGCAGCACTAAATGTTCCTGAGAAATTGAACTGTGCTCAGAGTCATGATGTGCCTACACACATCCATGTGCAGTGTGAGTGCCAGTGTGCATGCCTCCATTAATAAAGGTTTCAAATTTCTAGGCATAAGTCATAAAAATGGATACCATCCAAATTTGCACACTTATTGTTTGATGATTGAGGAAAATGAGACAATAGTATACGTTTGGTATACATTTGTGACCCTTTAGGATTTGCAGATAATTTGAACGTGTGTGTGTGGGTTCCTTGTTTTATTTAAAGAACATTAATCAGTCATTACAACATATTTGTGGAAGAATTACATGACACAGAAGGTTTCTGGGGAGTGGTTGATTCTCATGGGGACTGAACCAAAATAGTATGTTTGTTCTGGGCCAGGAAGACTTGCTATCATTGATGGAACATTGAATCCTGAATTATACCTGCAAATTCTAAAGATATAAATACAGTAAAACAAGAGACAGTTTCACAGACAGGACAGGACAGTGCAGTACCGGTGGCGAGGATAAGGTGCAGAGATATTTAACATACTGTAACATTTAAATGTGCATGATAACAGCAGTTACTGACGTAGAATGTTTATAGTTCTGAGTTTTGAATGAGCAGCAAATATTGGTGATAAGGATGGGGATGACCCAGTCCCTGTGTGCTGAGTGTGTGTGTGTAGAGTGCTGGGTGGGTACAGTCCAGCTTAGTGTTTGGTGGTCTTTGTGTGGGTGAGGAGTGGTGTGGGGTTCAGTTCGGTTCAGTCTCTGTGTGAATGTGGGTGTGAGGAGTGGTGGTGGGGGATTCAGCTCAGTCTCTGGGTGTTGAGGAGTCTGACTGCCTGGTGGATGAAGCTGTTGCAGCTGTTGCAGCAAGACAATGAGCAAACAATTCTACCCAAAAATGTATAAATACGAATAAAGTTAATGCTTTGGAATAGCCAAGTCAGAGCCCTGACTTTAATCCAATAGAAATGTCGTGCAATCAGTTAATGGGAGAAAACCCACCAACAGAGCTGAAGCTGTTTTTTACCCAGGAATTGGGTAATAGATGTGCAATGTTGGATCATTTTCTTCAGTAATTATATTTTTGTCTAATTTGAGGAAGGTTTAGGTCAAATCTACAAAGAAATATAAAAAGTCCTACAGGCTTCACAAATCATTGTACCATTTTTTCTTCTATCCTGTACCTGTTTCTTAATTCTCTCTTTTTTTGGTGTGTAGAGGGAGAAGGTCTGTGTCTGGGTTGAATCTCCACATCCTGTATCTGCTGCTTAAAATAAAATAATAAAAAAATGCAATTTCACAACATTTATATGTACAAAATATATATAGTGCAAACACAACGTTCATCGCTCTGTGTAAGTTCTATTTTAATAGTTGAAATCATTGAGAAAACTAATGATTATGAACAGACATTAGGCTTTTCTTCAAACACTCAGATGCTATGTACTGTACATATTGTAATCGATGCATTTGGTAGATCTTGTAATGCTAATGCTTGTTTGTTTGTTTGTTTGTTTTTCCAAATCAAGCTAAAGATTGCTGTCAGTTTTCCAGCGCAAGCCTCGGAGGAGACAGGCAAATAAATCACTGTCATCAGCATAGAAATGGGTTGTACAATTTTCAGTTAATCCACCAAACTCATTAATATCTGAACAGTACAGGCCCAAAGTACAAATCCATGTGGAACTGGTGAGAAATAGAGGTTGTACACTAGTGAGATACATCATCACACTGTGTTTAGAGAGAGAAATCATTTGTGAACCAAAAACATGCGTGTTGCTCAAGGATGAATTCTAATTTTCTGTGTACACTGAAAAAAAAAGGGGGAAAATATTCAAGGCATTAGAATCTGGTAATATGCTTGCTGTTTTGTCTGCTTAGTTCTGATGTATTTACTGAATAAAATGCTTAGACTGCGGTGTATCAGACAGTGGTAATCCACTGCTGAATGACTGTGTGCATTCACTGATGTGCGCACAGTCAATACCCTTTATCAAAAGCAGCCTCAGGCAACTAAAGCTTTCCTGCTGTGCTCCAGCAAGATAAATCAAGACATGGCTTTATGATAACGTATCCATTTCACACAGAGGAATTGTTCTTGTCATTTTGTCTTCGATGGACATCTTTCAAATCAAGCAATAATGAAATCAAACATATAGAGTGTAGAAAGGCAGATTCCAGGCCTTGGCTTAGACGGTTTGCTTCACTGTATGCAGTGGAGTTTGTTTTGTAAAAGGAGTTCACAGGTTCACCACATTTGAAGTCACAGCCTTTCAAATTTACAAACACAGATTGTCTCACTGGTATGTAAATACTTCATAACTTGATAATGAAAGCCACATCAGAGGCAACATACCATGTGTTGCTATATATTATTATTATTATTATTATTATTATTATTATCAATTTGATCCCTTTTCAGGACTTTTATTCTGGAATTTGAACACTGTGTGAGCAAAGAAATAGAGCATCTAATTTTCCTCTATAACCCAATATCTGGGTCAGTGACATCATCAGTCCCACCCCTCTCACTGATCAGTCAGAGTCTCTATGCAGGTTGAGCATGGTCATGTGGACAGAGCAGTAAACATGCACTGGAAGCTCCTTTGGCATTTAAACTGGGATTTAGCTCAGTTGGAAACAAGTGAATATTAGCCTTTATGGTTTTCCAAGTTGGATTGCTCACTGATCATTCCTTACAATGATGATTAGATAGAGTCTCGTAGTTCACTATGATATACAAAGCTGGTATGTTAATGAGTGTAGTGATCGTGTGAGTGGTA